>JMFS01130373.1:0-17299 GCA_000699545.1 Podiceps cristatus | reverse complement strand
CTCTCTCTCTCTCTCTCTGATTCTCCTTCCCCACCTCACTGGGCAGTGTGGGGGAGCCAAGCAAGCAGCTGCGTGGTCCGGTTACCATTTGGGGTTAAACCATGACACATAGGCCAAACTATACTGTAAATTATCATCAGGTAGATTGCTTCAAAGTGGAAAGGAAAGCTAAAGCAGGCAAAGTTGGAGGAAAGGGGAAAGTTTAGTATTGGAGTGTTCAAGAAGTACATGGAAAAAGCCCAGAGGTTTTTCAAAAATGCTTTTGTTGATAGGTGAGTGCCAAATGCTTCGTAAATACCTGTTTGACTTCCTCTTGCTTTGCCACCAAATGAACAAATACTGGAGGTTGCTCTGGGAGAGGCATCTGATGAAAGCATACCGTGGCTGAATCACAGCCAACGGCCATGCAGCACTGCAGCTGCCTGCAATTTTTGGTTCTTACAGTGCAAAAACCAAAACCAAACCAGCTGTTAATCAGCTTGTCACTTTGATTAGCAACTCCTGACTGTTGCTGAAGAAACAGTTAAAGTTGGTTTGGTTGGTTGGGTTTTTTTCCCCTGCATTGGGTGCTACATTAGGTGCCATAATGTTGGTTCCCCTGTGGTTTCTGTTGATGTCACTGCATGCAGAAAGGCATTACCACACCTAGTGCTTCTGTGTTTGCTTTATCAGTACGTCAGAATGCCATCTCTTTTGGAGTGTTTTGGGTTTTGGTAGGTTTTGGGTTTGGGTTTTTTTTGGTAGGGGCAAACTAACCATGACTAGTCTGTGACTTCCAGGCCAGAAAATAGCTTTTATAGTCACTTCACTCAAACGTGTCTCAACTAATCTCTATGTTTGTAAACCAGAAAGGGGACTGTATAGCAGATTGCTCACAAAGAAACAGTACATTAATTGTACAAGTCTTTTACCAGCTCTAAGGAAAAAAAAACAAAAAACAAAAAACAAAAAAAAAACCCAAACCACACAACATTTTTTTGCTTAGGAAAAGTCTTCCTGTGTCATGAGCCTTCTGGGAACCCTTGATTAACTGTTACTGTGATAGGATCTGTGCATACTTAAAAGGGCTGAATGCTATTAGATTGGATGAATTTGATCCCTTAACGTATTGGCATGGAAGTCAACAGCCGTTTCTTAGAATCATAAAGAAAATATGGATAAAAGGGCTGCGGGATGTCAGTCTAGCTTTACCCCTACCTCAGGGCAGGAACAGCTCAATCTAGCTAAAACCTTGTTTGGGTGTATTGTAACCTGTTTGTTCTTGAAGATAGTTGATAATAATAGCTCCACAGCCTCTGGGGCAGCTTATTCCAGAACTTTAAATATATTTTTATCTTTGGAAAAACTTAGTAATATAAGACTTTTTTTAAAAAAAAAAAAAAAAGTTATCCCATAAGCCCCAAACCCAATAAACCCCCCCCAAAAACCCACCCCCAGAACAACAACCTAGTCTTAGATTAAGTATTTGCAGTTGTTAATGACATCTGCACTCTGTCTTTAGGTGCCTTCTAGGTTTCTGTAAGCAGTAATTGACTCATTTCCAATTTGTTTTTTCTCTTTTCATTAGAATATAGTGGCAGTAGGAGCGGGGTTCTGTGATGGCCTTTGCTGCGGTGACAATACCAAAGCTGCTGTTATTCGCCTTGGCCTAATGGAGATGATTGCATTTGCCAGAATTTTTTGCAAAGGACAGGTATCTACTGCCACTTTTCTGGAGAGCTGTGGAGTTGCTGATCTCATCACAACATGTTATGGTGGCCGGAATCGACGTGTAGCAGAAGCGTTTGTTAAAACTGGAAAGGTACTTTATTCACTGGGTGAGATCCATTGTTTCAAGTACTAACATTCCTGTTTTGTTGGAGTACTAGTACTAGATAACTAGAGTTATCTAGACATGCTAGGTGTACTGAATGAGTTTCTTTCTCCTTTCTTGCGTTTTTGAGTGTGTTAGAAGGCTAGAATGAGTGTAACTGTGTTAAAAAAGAGGAATGATTAAAAAAAAAAAAAAAAGCCGGAGGAATAAGATACTGGGAGATGCAGATTTAAGGAGAATATTTACAGACAAGAATATAGGAGAATATTATATATGCTTACTCACGTACACTTTTGAGAAAGGAAAAACCCTCAGTAACATTTTTTTTTTCCCATCCAGTTGATGTTGTCAGGCTTATGAAAACTTTATCATAGCTCTCCTTGTCTTCCTCCCACCTCCCTTTTGTTTAGTCTATTGAAGAATTGGAGCAAGAAATGTTGAATGGTCAGAAACTGCAAGGACCACAGACTTCTGCGGAAGTGTATCGCATCCTCAAGCAGAAAGGAATGCTGGAAAAGTAAGTGAGAACAGATAGAGCAAGTTCCACATACCCCTTTTTTATCTCCATAACTCTTTTTGCATTTTTAGTCTTGATATCTTCATGAAGGTAATAGCCAAAAAGAAAATCACTGTAATAAGATTAGCTTAATCCCTATTTAAAAATCACAGAGAGAAGCGAATAAAACCTCAAAATAATATTGCTGTAGATAGAGCTAATAACGTGACATTAAATTTGTGAATGCCCTTCTGTATTATTGCCTCCCGCTATCATAGAAAAGCATAGCAGAGTGTGTTTTAACATGTGAAAAGAATAAAATACATGAAAATAGAAGCTGAGCTTCCTAAAGAGACTTGTGAAGAGGCTTTACACCCATTTCATAGTAAGAAAATCATTGCTTATCTCCAAGGAGAGGGTCTTTGTTATTAAGGATCTGTATAGCTGATCAGCTGAATAGTGTCTGCTTCTGTCCACATAGATTCTAGCTTAGATACTGCAGTTTGCTGTAGGATCAAACCTGCATTCTGCTTCTGTAGGTCAGGGGTTTTTTTGTGGTATGAAATTAAGCAGGTTGTCCTGGTTTGTTCATTTGTATTCAAGTCAGAACATGTATGATTCCTAAAGCCAAACACACAGTTGTCTCCTTAGGAGATTAAGGGATGCATTATCTCTATCTGTTCCTGTTTGTAGAGGAGGCAAAATCAGAAAATAAATGGCTGCCAGTCATAAGATGAAGCCTTGTTACTTTTTTTTTCCCCAAAGCAGTTTTTAAGGTCTAGTTTTAATGGATCCACTGCATTAAGTTGCTTATTTTTTAACATTATCTTTGGGAGTAAGGCACCTACATCTGTCTCTGCAGTGTACAGTAATTAAGATAACTGCAAAAAAAAATCTAATTAAAATGTTGGCTTCCGTCTTTGCTGTTTATGATTCCCTAAGTGAGACGGGATGCTGTGTTTAAGGGGGTTTTTTGATTGATTGGTTGGGTTTTTTCCCCGTTCTGTGTTACAACAAGTAGAGTGCATTATAGAATACTTCAGGTTATGTTTTTAATGAAAGATGAAAACAGAGATTTACTAATTTCTATTGGTACACCAATATATATGTGTCAGTTCTTCATAAAAGGTCTCAGTCAACAAGACTTTTGAAAGCTACTTTCAAAGTGTTTTTCAAAAACTGTCTTGCTACTGCTTTAAAACACAAAACACAGTAGAACAGCCATGGTTTCAAAGTGAAGAGGTAAGAGTCTGGT
This sequence comes from Podiceps cristatus, assembly GCA_000699545.1. Classification (NCBI taxonomy): domain Eukaryota; kingdom Metazoa; phylum Chordata; class Aves; order Podicipediformes; family Podicipedidae; genus Podiceps; species Podiceps cristatus. The sequence goes on along the minus strand of JMFS01130373.1, from coordinate 13,735 downwards.
AAGAGTAAAATTTCATACTCTCATCCTACAAAAAAAGAGTCCCAAGGCTACATAGAAATATGCAAAAGTCAAAGTTCAGTAGCAGAGCCTTGGTAGCAGGGTTGATGCCTATTGATACTTACAGTGCAATTCGTTTTTTCATTTCAACAGTTGTAGAACTAGCCCTCTTAATGTGCTCAGGCGTAAGATGCAGTTGGAGTTTGCTGCCGTGAGCCTACAGTCAGCCTTGGTTCTGCTTTCCCCATGTCAAGTGTGACAGACCTGAGCACAGCAGAGTAACGGTCTCTGTGATAAACAGCAAGACTTAAGTATCAAGATGTGGTTTGTAGTAGTGGTACTTCTTCACTGAGAAGTAACTGCCAATACTGTATCTAAAGCTGTGTGAATCTTGCTTTTGCCTCAAAAGGTTCACGTGTTTTGTGGCTGCATTTAGTAAAATCTCACGTAGGCATAATAAGTTTTATTTTAGTGCCTACATTTGAGTTTTTATGATAAAAGCAAATTCAGGCCCCCTGCCTCCCAGCCCACTATATTGTACAAAATGAGTATTATACAAAATGGTAAGTGAGGCATGTTACACATTTGCGTTTATCAAAATTTGTTTCTGCATATTTTCTAGTAAGGGTTTTGCAACCTAAACAGTGTAGCATTGGATTTGAAAGAACAGCTATATGGCTATATGCTAATTTTTGTCCCACTGATGAAATAAAAACAAAAATCGAGTCAGTTGCATTGACCAGAAATAGTTTTTGCTATTGCTGCTATTTTTGTCTTGTTCTTCACAAAAATAAACCAAAAGAAATGGACATGCATTCATAGCAGGACATGAAAATGTTTCAGATAATTCAAAATGTACCATTTCATTTTTGAGCACTTGTAATAAAAGCCATAGAAACAATGGACTAAATTCACAAGCATGTCCATTCCCCCACTTTTTTCCCCCCTAGGAATGCAAAGTCTTACATTTAGCCAAGTACAAATCTTGTATCTAGCCCTGAGAATGAAGCAGTCACCGTGCTGTAATGGTACTTCTGAATGGTTGGTGGCTTCTCTTGTGACTTCTGGCTCACTTTGAGAAGCCTAGTTCAGAGCTCTGTGGTGACAGCAGTTACCTCAGTGTAACACATGCTAGCTTAACGTATGGGCAAGCATATATGGTGCTCAGGACTGGTTGGGGGTTCTCCTCAATGCTGCTTTTGTGCATTACAGATACAGCTTTAGGGTGACTGATAGGACCGCTTTCCTGAGGGGAAAATCGTAGCCCAGATATGTTCTGAATCACTCAGAAATGAACTATTTCACCATCTCCAATGCTCCTTATTTTTTATTTCAGTCAAAAGAACGTAGTGTGTTTGGTCAAAATTTATCAATATTAAAGGCCACACTGAAATGGCTTATTTATTCTGGTGAACAGATAATTTAATCCCTAAAACTTACCAGGCTCTATATGAAAATGGGACTTGTCTGGCTGTCACTGTCCAGGATGGACAGAAGACCAATATAAATTTCTGTAAAGCGTCTTGTCTGTAACAAGCCTTCAGATTGTCAGAGAAGCCTGAATAATTTTAGGGTTGTTCGAAATGTGGCCCATTAAAAGGAGAAAGGAAAAAAAAAAAAAAGAGAGAAGAAGAGAGAGAATTTGGTGTTTAAAAATCCACATTTAATTTTGGACTCTTATTAAGAACTTGACCTTCAATTTCTTCTCGGGTCTTTTTGTGTCATATTCTGCAATTGTATTATCAAATTATTGCTCAGAGATAATGCATAACTGGTGTGCCAGTCATCCTTTTTAACCATAGATGAGTACTGCTGTAAGAATGTCAAGGAAAGATGTGAGTGGTTTTAATTTTTTAATTTTTTTAGATCTCTTAATGGTTGTGCCATACATAATGAATGTTGCAGGCTCCATTATAGCTAGCTAGGCTTCTGAGAGTGACTCATTTTAGAGATGCTTGTAGGTTCTGTATTTATCCAGAGCTTTTCAGCCCGACATTAGCACTTCACAAATACTAAAAGAAATTGATTTTTCAGTGTCTCTCTTTCCCCTTCCTCTCCTCACCCCATTTTATTTCTTTCATTTAAGAAAATGTTACAGAATAGACTTACGGTGCTTTTGCTTTCTCCACCCTGTTTCCTCAGGTTTCCACTATTCACTGCTGTGTATCAAATCTGCTATGAAGGGAAGCCTGTCAGAGAGATGATATCCTGCCTTCAAAGCCATCCAGAGCACATATAAAATCAATCAGCCCATCGAATTAATGCAGCTTTCTTTCTGCCTTTCAAATTCGTGTCTGGGTTCAAGTGGATGTATCATTAAGCTTCGTTCAAAGCTGCTCGCTAGGCAACAGTAACAACATGAATGTCTCTGAATGGGTATTGGTTTTTGTTTTACAGCCTAGTTTGACATAGCATGCAGTGTAGGCTTGGTGATTGTCATTTTACTGGCTAAAATTCAACTGTTTTAAGATGCGCAATGCAAAAGTTGCACTACATATCTAGTGTATATACACAAGTGTACTTTATGTGTGTTCCTACACCATAAAACACAAGGTTTTGTTGTCTCTTATTAAGGCCTAGTCCAAAATCCTCTGGACACCATGGGAAGAATCCCACTGGTTTTAATGGAGACTGAATCAAGCCTGTAACCTTGAAATATGAGGAGTCTTTCTATTAGAACTTGGTTTTAATCTGCATACACATTGAAATTTTAACATTTTGCATGTTTATGATTATATTAATTTAAGCAATATTAATACAAAAAAGTGGTATCAGTTATTCAGGGGGCTACAGGGATATTTTAATGAACTAGCAAAGATTATTTTGATTTTTGAAAGTCTTTAAAACTGTCAGACTATTTTGAAACCAATTTCTAAGTGAATTTAAAGTTTTTAATGACACTGTTTTAGAGGGAATATGCTAGAGGGGGATCATTACTTCCCCTTCTGTTTTTTAACCCTTGCGTTTTTGTATTTCTCCATTTCTCCCTCACTATTCCCAGGAGATAGGCTCTTCTAGAATCCCATTCCCCCAAACAAGTGGGAGATGTTGACCTGGGGATTCTGAACCCTGGAGTCGAGGGTTCATTTTAGTGTTGTACCTGTGGTCATTCTTCACTGGTATTGTTTGGTGGCCACAAACAATACCAGTTTGGGGAAGGATACTCTTGAGTATCCACTGCTCAAAATTGTCACGTTGTATTTCTAGCTTAACCGTCAGCTGCAAAGTGTTGCACTCCACACAACACTCCAAGGAATGTTTGGAGAATTCCCTGGTAGACTGTGCTTGTGTTGTCAAAAGGGTTATGTGCCAGTACACTGACTGCATTCGTTTCAGTGCCTGCCAGTGACTGACACATCAACTTGGACTATAGTCCTGAACCAGCCTCACCAGAGAAACGGAGAATTCTGAAGTTACTCTTTCACTGGACAAAACTTTAAGGGGTGCTGGATCAAGTCCTTTATGACCAATCTCCCAGGAAGCTTCTGAAAGGCATCAGTCTCTTTTATTCCCAGGTATCTCAACTAGTTTTTTTTCAGGCACCTTTGCTTTATCAGGGATGTTAATTTTATTTATTATTGGAAATTTTGTGATTTTATTGAGTTTGGGGGTGGGGTTGGCTTGGTTGGGATTTTTTTGGATTTTTTTAAAGAAGGTTGATGCAAGAGAAGATAGATAAATGAAATCTGTCTTGGTTATATTGTATACTTAACTGTATTTTGGGGGGTAAAATATATGCTAGGTGCATGAAGAGTGGACTCATTCTTGCAGCTGGGAGCCAACAGTTAGCTTCGAGATTTACAGAGCTCAACAAGAATGTCCATCCGCTTTGAGTATCCACTCTAAACCTCTGAGCAGTATCAGAACTGTTGTTCACTGTTCTCAGTGATGTTTTTAGACCAGAAATCGTGAGCACAAACCCATCCTGAAGCTTTAAGTGGTCATTCAAAATTTGCTAAAACAAAGGGGATGCCTGGGAATAATTGTCGTACTTACTTAGGTGGCCTGGATTACTCTGAAATAGGCAAGCAATTGGGCCAGCTTAGTGTAGACAGGAAGATGCGTAGGCTGAGGGGTCCCATTTCTTGTGTTCCTATAACGTTTTGCATTAATTTTTGGAAGATCTCATGAATGTCCTCAGATGTTCAGGGATGTGAAAAGTTATTTTGCCTTATTTCTGATTTAGTGCTAAATATAACGGCTAATAGCCAGAAGTTAAGTAACACCAGATGTTTGTGGCAATTGAGGAAATCACTGGTAGAGCAGACTTGGAGTACGCATTCTGCTTAGACAATTAAAAGTATGTTTTCAGATTGGAAGCACTCTTACGGTAACGCACACGTGGAGCATACACTCCTCATTACTGCATAGCTTCCAGTGTGTCTGCTTATGCTTTGTGTTGGTTTTATTTTTAATACCAAGCTGGTTGGCTTTGCCTTTGTATGTGTATATATACATATATATATATTAACTTTTTTTTACATGCAGTATGTAGAACAGTAGCATTTTGTACAATACATAAAGGGCTATATGAGCTAAATGTGGTAAATTAATATATATTTCAAGATTATTTCTTTATTATTCCAATACTACTTCTACCACTGAAACCCCAAAATCTTAGTTGTTCTTGTTTTGTACAGAAGCCTATTCTAAGGCAAATCCAGAGAAAAGGTTTTTATGGAATTCTTTCCTCTAGTCTGTAATGATATTTTTGTTTTTTTCAGACAAGACATATTCTTGTTCTTTTTCAGTGAGGTTTCAGTAACTAAAATAATTTATTTAAATTTCTATAGATACTTGAACATTTGCTTTTCAGTGCCTGAGAAGATACAGCTTGGCACTAGATATTTTTCCTCCTCTTATATTTACTGCCCATTAAAAGACTGTGATATGATACTGGAACTGAAGGATTAGAATCCTGTTCTACAAACACTGTTTTGCCTAGTACTGAGATAGTCTTACTGAAAACATTAACCCCTGTGTAAGGTTTTTGCATACAAGGTCGTAAATTTGTAACTAATTCATGATTTATAAACATTAATTACTAAGGAAGGCATTATCTTCTAATGATACGTACTCAACTTGCCCTAGACGTGTGCTGATTTTGTTTAAGGATTGTGAATGTATACCCATTTGAAGAGTTAGTACAAATAAACATTTTTGTCTTGGCAATCACTTTGGTTTCTATTGTCTCATTTTACATGGGTTGTGATTAATATTTTATTCACTTGATGGAATGTAGGTTTTTATGGATATGGTATGTAATGATAGCAGATATGAGATTGCCATGCAAGAATTTGAAAAAGAGCGTTTTGACATCCAGATGTCAGCATTTTCATTTCTGTCCATTAGTGAAAGAATTTAAATGAAAACGGTGTCTTTGACCTCTAAAAACAGGTTCTTGTCTTCCGTTCCTGGAGTTGCTGTGTGAGCCACCGGAGGGCACTGGTGGGTAAGTGACCTGTTCTGCCGGCTCCCCACTTCATTTTCCTCCCATTTATTTCTGAATCTCTTTAGGTTCCTGCATGACTGCAGCTGTCTCACACCGTGTTCCTTGTATTTGGACATGGTTAGAGTTCAGCACCCAGATGCGTGTGTTGTAGATCCGCTGAAGTGAGAGAATGAACTTGCTGTAAAACACCCAACACCTCATTACCTCTGCCGGAGGCCCTGTCTTACCTGTTGTCTAAGACTCTCCCAGTCCAGGGCAACAGTCACTACCTCAGCTCTTGGACAACATGGTCTGTGAGATCTCTCAGCATCACTTGGGGTCCCGTAATGTGCATCTAGCAATGCTTGTTTCTGTTGCATCTTGAATTTGGAAGAGCCTGGAAAATTACGAGAGCACATCGTGCTGGGTTTTGTCAGTGTTTACGTCAGCTAAAGGGGTGGGAGGTGTCACGAGCGTTTAGCCAGGGAAAGGAAGGTCCGCTACTTAGCTGTGGGGCACCGTACTGTAAACAAAGTGAGGGGGTTTTGGTGAACACGGTAAGGCACTGTCTACCTGAAAGCCTCAAAGCATTTCATAAAATGAAAGCAATGTCCTACTTCCTTGTTTACAAATAGGGATACTGAGACAGGTAAAGGTTGTTGCCCAGCAAGTCTGTGACTGGATGCATTTTATTCCTAATTTTAAGACAGAGTTTCACCACTAGGTCATTTCTCCTCGTACTTTTAGCTCAAAATTGTGTTTATTTTAAGGGTGCGTGAAATCAACTAGTAGCATCAATATGTAGGTATCTAAAATGTACCACCCAAAAGGCCTGTATTTCTAGTAAGTCTGAGTCAACAGGAAAGTAAAAACCATCACAAGAGAATTAGGATGGATGTGTTTCTTTCATATCAGCATTATTTTCTGAAGGGGTGGTGCTGTCTCACTAAATCGGTGCTTACAGGCTGGGTGTCTGGCCGTCTGCCTGTAAGTAACACCCAGGCTGGCTCTGAGATACAGGGAACGTGGCAGGTGAAGTCAGTTTCCAATGGTCTGTGCTGATGCTTCTTCATAATGCTCCCACCCGGGACTTCATTGTTAAGGCTGGAGCCGTGTGAATGACGTACGTGGATATCAGAGGGGCTGCTTAATGCTGAAATGAAATGTGGCCCCAGAACACATAGCACTTCAGATTATTAGAAAGTGTAAAACTATTTCTCTTCTGCCTGTCTCCTGGCCACACATTTTCTCCTGTGATTTGCCATGAGCTGATAGAAATCTGAGCGCTAAAAGGTAAGACTTCTCTTTTGAATAATGCATGAGAAGAGTATCTGCCTTCAATCCCAGCGTGTGCAAAGGAGAGGTGTTTGGCATTTAGATTAAATGAAACCTAGTTCTCTTGTCAGTCTATTCTAACTCGACTTCAGATTCCTGCCAACAAGCTTTGGGTAGGGACTTTCAAATACTCTTGATCTGTCAGGCTAGTCCTGCTCTTATTGCAAGCAATTGCAGAACTGGGTGTTAAGAGGAGAACAGTGGGGTGATGCCCAGCAGAATGGCATCTCTGTCCGTGTCTAAATTGGTTCACCATGTCTAAATTGGATTTACCTGTTTGTTGTGTTAAAACAGTATCTGGTTTAGAGTGGTGTCGTGAAGGGTGATTGTAGGGAGCATTGGGAACTGTATGTCCATTATTTCAGTAAGTTACTAGAAACAGCACGAGTTACTGCTTTTAAATGTATGTCCTTTTTGTAACTCGTGCTGAAAGAATTAGTAATTGAATAATAAATTAAGCACCACTCTGGCCTGCGAGCAGTCTTGATTGTTCAGGTGGGGGTAACTGCCAAAGTCTGCTCGGTATAATCCGTATTGCACTCTGTGATGCTAGCGCCGCTTGTTGTCACCACACCGGGTGTTTTGTTTTCTCAGCTGGATGGGAGTCATTTAGTGTCTTTCACCCTACAGCTTTTCTTCAGATCCGTTCCAGCTTCCCCCTTGTCTTTGTGTAGCTACACTTGTATGTGCTATTTTGTGGTGGACCTCGAGAAGAGCTCTTGACACCAAAGGGTGGGGGTGTGTACGTGCACACACATCTGCTCAGCTATGCAGGAAAACCCCTACCTACCTTTTATTGAACGTTTGTGCACACAAGTGAGCCTTGTAAGGGGCTGGGAATTTCACACAGGCTTTTAGTGGGGCCCCCAGGAGGAGCCGTGTTCAGCTGCCTTTGCTCTAGCTGTGTCCGTCTATCCATGTAAAGCTGCTCGGCTGTGAAGCGAGCGCATAGATCTCTTCCAGACCATCCTATGGTGTCTGGGATGGCACTGAGTCCATGTAAAGCTGCTCGGCTGTGAAGCGAGCACATAGATCTCTTCCAGACCATCCTACGGTGTCTGGGATGGCACTGAATCCACTCGGGTTCACTGAAAACTTTGCTACTATTTTAGGGGAACAGCATCACATCTATGCCACCAGTCACTGAAGCTCTGAAATGCCAGGCTTGTAAAAAATAGTGCACGTTCCATGTTTAGGTGAAAATAATAATGACACTAATTCAACTAATTTGCCCTTTCTTTGTCCAAATCCAGGTTCACTGTAAACCCCATTTTAAAAATTGCAAACTATCACATCACATTTTTGTCATAGAAACATACTTCACCTCTCAATGTGATAGATTCTTTCTGAATAGTTTGTGTCTTGAGGACTTAGTGAATATATTTTAGTTTGATGATTACTAAGCACAGGCATGTGGTGGGCTCAGAAAGTACAGCTTTGGGGATTTTTAGTTTGCTTTTTTATTTTGCTTTTTGAAGGCTGGAGAGAACTGGAAAGCAAGCCAAATCCATGAGCAAGCACTGGCTGCATTCCTGATCTATGTACATAGTAATATAGAGACATCCATGAAGCATTGTCTAGTATGTAAAATGCAAACTTCAAACACAAGTACTTTCATCACAGCTTCTCAGTAACTGTAACCCTTTTGTTTTTTGTTTTTGTTTGTTTTTTTTTTTTTAACATGCTATTCTTTATTATGGTACCTACTTCCTATATTGTTGCATCAAGATAAACCAATGTGTATTGTGATACAGGATTTTGGAGGCTCAAAATACTCACTTGAAAGCGTTTCAGCAAAGGGAGCTCAAAGCAAGCTGTGATGTATTGTCGTAGCTGAACAGAGCCAGACTTGGCTGTGCCTGTGCTTTGGATTAAACCCAGTTGTCATACAAGTGGTTTTAGTGGTGTATCTAAACCCGGTTTAGGGATTTTCCTGATTTCCACTTACTGTGCAGAGTTGTGTTTAAATGTGACAGCGATGCTTCCTTTTGGTTGTATTTGAATGTGACACATACACTTCCTTTGGGGGGTTTGTTTTGCCCTTTTTTTAATGCAGACTTCAAATTAGGTGGTAATTGCAGTAGAACTTTGTCGTGACAGTCTTCCCTTGACTGTGTTTAGTTTTATCCTCTGGTTTTCTTCATCTACATTTGTTTTCAGGCTGTAGACTACTACAGAGAGGGATACCTTTTGTTACTCCCTGAGCTTTAGCCAGCATGCCAAAAAAAGATCAGCATACTGCCACCCGCATTTAGCTTTGTCTTACGTTTGTTGCCCAGTGGAGAGGTTAAGTATGGAATAAGATCTTCCAAACTTTCATACTGTTGGGTTTAATCCTTCTGCCACTTGCACCTTTATTCATATATTCACTCACTGTTTTAAAACAGCAGAAGCTTGAGTTTTTTCGTAGTGGTATTCTCTGATGCAGTTGCTCAGGCTGCTTTAAGTCTCTAGAATATGTGATCACACCAAATTCTTGGTAGCTAGCAATGCTCTTCTCTACCCAGCCGGAGTCCTTAAACTTTGTAACAAAAGCTGTTTAATTTGATTCTAACCTACTGCTACTCTGAGCCATAGTATCCTATGCTTCCATTGAGAGTAACTGGTTATCATACTCATTCAAATAATCTCGTATGACAATTTCTAGGCGTGGCTTTTCTTTGAAAATACAATATGGTTGGCTTGACAGTGCTGGGCACTGTAGAGCAGCAGAGGTGTTTTCTAGCAGGGACAATTTGTTTTCTGAAAGCAATCAGATTAGAAGTGAGAGAAGAGAGTGGAATGGGGTTGAACTGCCTACCCGACAGGTAAAAAATTTTAAGTGTAACTTGTAGAAACCATGTGTGGAGGAGAGAGGGAACAGAACTCAGAATATTGCACTCATTGAAGAATAGGGAGTGAGACTAAGTTAAAGCATTGCAAGAGCTGGTAAGAACATGCACTAAAGTACGGGAGGCGTGAAGACAGAGCTGTTGAGTGTTGATTTGAGCCCCTTTTGGCCTGTCATTCTGTACCAGGCACGGCTTCATGGTAACAGCTTAGTGCAGCAATGTTCTCTTCAAAACTAAAACCTAGGAAATGTCTCCTCTAAGAACTTAGCAGTCCTTCAAGTGGAAGAGAGATTTCACAAGCACATTCGTTATTATCAAAATGCACTGAGATTTAACAATTGCTACTGAAGTTCCCCCTCCCTTCCCTGTGTTACTCTCCAAGCAAGAGATGGAAAACTCTTGAGATGAGAAAAAATATGTTGTTTGTGCACTCTAGACAGTTTATACAGAGGAAATATGCACTTTACTCACTTTGCAGTGGGATCATAAGAGTTCAGAAAAATGCTGTGATAGTCATGAGAAAGACTGACGAGAAATAACTGCAACCTTCTTGGGGTAAAGACCACCGATCTTTATTTTTTGCACATGCTGCATTTAACAAGTGAGAAATAATCAGAAGTGTTGGCTACCTCTTCATCAGTTTGTGATTCTTCTGAGAGCTAAACTAAGCAGGATTAGGTCCGACTAAGTAGTCAGAGGTAGGCCCTCAAAGCAAAGCTCCTCAAAATGTTCTTCCTGAAATTCTGAGGGAATTTTCTTCCTTCTCCCTTGCAATTGCAGATTCAGAGCAAGAAACAGGAGCCTTAGTAATAGCAAGGTACCAATAACCCTGGCTATTAAGGTTTTTTATGTGATCTTAACAACCAAATAATGATAATATTATTAGCAGCTGTAGCCTGGTGTTACCAGAGGTTGAGGTTAAATGACAGAAATTGAGCAAGAACACTCCAGGGACATTCCTGAGTCCTGATGCATTTTTATCCATGTAAAATAGGTCCTGACCCCCAAGTGGGCTGGAAATCTTGCTGGTTCCTTCCACCTGAGCACCTGTGTGCTGTGTGCAAGCTCTCCCCTAGCACAAAGCCAGCATCACTGGTCTTCTCATTGCTATTGGAATCAATCCTAAAGTGAAGAGTAGGGGACTTGGTTACGTGATTCGTGAATTATCAAATATTATGATGATGGGGGCATGAGAATCACTTCTGTGAATGATTGCATTTAGACAGAACCCATCATGTCAGCGTGTGAGCAGCACAGCTCTAGGTACCTTAATTATAGAGTTGGACTGGATTGATTTAAAACTCGTTATGTTACAAAGACTGGGAACTCCACACCAGGTAATCAGGCTTTGGATGAGCCCCTAAAGATGATAATGTGGTTTATTGGCACAGAAGCTGTAGGGTAAATATGCAGGGAACCTAAACTATTCAAGGCAGCCTGCTTGAGTCAGGATGAAAGCATTTCAGCTGGGCTGTTACAAGGAAGTTCCTGGGATTGCTGACTGTGCTGAACATGTCCTAAGGAACAGGTAACTTCGTTCCCTGGACCGCTTGCTGTCTACCTGCCTCTGTGTGCTAAATTCACTTGTTAAAAAGGAATTGTGTGTACGCACACAGCCAACACTTGAACAGGGAAAATGCTCAGTTTTCAAGCCTGCTTTCAGTTCTGAAGTATTAAGGTGTTCACATATGATATATACCTATTCAATGCAGTTTTCTTGGGCTTACCCAGTCACAAGTCTTTGCATAACTAGATAGAGTTTTGGAAAGATTATTTTGCTTTCAAAAACATTATCTGGCTTGAGATGTTTAGTAAAATATATTGAAATCCAGTATTTTAATATGGATTTGGAGGGTTTGGGGTTTGTGGTGATTTGGGTTGGCAAACTTTATTTTCTGTACTGCCTTTGAGCAAACACAGCTTACTGCATCTGCTTTAGTCCGGTATGTTGACTGATTATAATGCATTGGTGGCTTTTTTTTTTTTTTTTTTTTTTGGCATAGCTTTTGTCAGGGGATTCACTACCACACAGACAGGGCAAAGGCCACTTCTCTCCGTAGTGCTAATGGAGAGACTATGTCTCTCTCTGCCACACACAGCTGATGCTTGCTAAAAGTGATTTTCAATCACTTTAATGAAATACTGTGAAATAATGGCTTCTTTTTCAAGGCAGGGATACAGAGAGCGCAAGTATGTAGGGGATGTAGTCCTTCAAGTCCTGCCTCTTCTTCACTTCCCCAGATTTGGAGGTGAACTTGAACTGTACCACTTGCACCCAGATGAGGCGGACTGTGGATCTGCAGCCCCTCCATTCCCCTTCTCCTAGAGAGGCAGCTGTCACGCATGCTCGCGGCTCACTTTCTGTGCTCTTGCAAGAAGACACAATTGAATACTTGTCTCTGTAGTAGAGGTGCCTTCACCAACATCTTTTTTTTTTTTTTTTTCCCTTTTCTGTGTGTCGTATTTTCTTCTTGCTGGTTGCCTTACATGCAGTTGCTTTACAGATGGGAGTACTTTTGCAGGCTGGAGGATGTCACCTATAACTCATCTTCCAATTAGATAGATACCTTGAAATACCCCTTAAAATATCCCAATGTTGTTCATATTGCTATTTGTGAAGATAATTTATTAAACCCTGCATTTCAGCTCTGATGAATTTAAGTAATCTCCTTACTCTTATTTCTCTTGTGTATTACATCAAGTCCTTCACTAGTGAATTCAGACAGCCCATAGAAGTAGGCTTCTAACACAAGAGGGATGCTTGTGTGCAAGAAATAACCTCAGATTTCATCAAAGTAACACCTGGTTTGAATATATCCTTGCTAAGTTTGATGTTTTTCCTTCTACTGTCCGCTTGAACAATGAATCACGAAAATATGACCTTCCTGATAAGTACTTCACTGAAATAGTAATCATAACATCACTTAACAAGAAAGCTCGGCAGTTTGATGCACGACCTTCATTTGCACACACTGATACAGCTTGCTTCCTGAACGTCTGATTGAATCCTTGTGAGGAAGGCAAGTGAGAAATTATTTGATTGGCATATTTGGAGAACCACACTGCTTTTGTAAGATCATATATTTGATGTATTTAGAGACTACGTTTTCTTTTTAAATAATTGTCTGTGTCTAGGAGACATTCTTTTCATTATATAGATACGTCTATGTATGTGTGTGTGCATACATATATTTATATATATATAAAACCATTTTTCTGACGTGCTGAAGAGATGAAGGTTAAGCTATAGCACTACCTATCCTCATCTTCCTTCATAGTCTTTTAACCTATTGTTCAGTTCCAGCTGAATATGACAAAGTGGAAGAGTACCAAAAGATGTCAAATTCTTGTAAATGCCAAGAAAATGTGCTAACTGAAGATATCCTCTTAGTAGAGAAAAGCGACATGGAGTACGTGGAGTAGATTGACCTTACAAATACCCCCACTGCAGCAAGTACTTCCAATGGAGTCTGAGCATCCTCTACTTACTCCAAATCTTATACTGCAAGCCACAGGGCTATGCCAATTCACATAATTTAAATACCAAGGTAATGAGGTTGCTCTCGGTAGAAAGGCTCTATTTTAGCTGCACTATGAACATTTAGTAAAATCCTTCTTGATATGATTTCTCATGGTTCAAAAAGCTTAGATAGCCTAACTCCTATCAGCTCTTCTCCCAGTCTCCTAAAATCCCCAAATGAAAACCTTCCTTTCTTCTGAAATTCTCTTCCCACTCACTGTTCTAGCAAAGAAGCATTATCCGTGCTCAGTAGCTAGTTAGCAGGGTGATAAATGACTTGACAGGATAAGCTTTCTCAAGACGTGTCATAAATGGGATAAGCCTTTGTTCCGAGGAAATCCCAGTCCCTCCAAAAGGCAGCCAGCCCATCATCCATCCCGACTGCTCTATAGTCTGGTACCATGTGCTGTTCTCATTTCAAAGCAGACGAAGGGAACGGAGAAATTTAACAAAATTTGGCTTTCCCTTTAAAAATCCCAGCAGGTTTTGCTAGACAGGCAACAGACACACACGCTCTGTTCCCCATAAATACATGCAGCCACAATAGAAAAAATCATTTTCTCTTCTATTTATCTCCTGTTTCTCCAGGCTCCTATTTCATAGAATCATAGAAAGGTCTGG
>KL287740.1:14129-69597 GCA_000699545.1 Podiceps cristatus | reverse complement strand
GGGGGGAGGGGAGGGGGCAGGGAGTATTAAATAACTTGTCTGGTTGGTTTGGTCAGTGCAGGGGAAAAAATTTTAAATCCATGGGTAAAAGAGAAATACAAACGCACTTGTAAAAATCTGACCGTGATGTATTGCTTCAGCATGCACAGGTAACGGCCAGTTTCCCTTGAAACTTTGTAAAGTGTTTGAGTACACTGACATACATAATAAATAGCCACATACAACCTAATTGCATTACTAGATAATAATTATATTGGGCAAAGAACATCCCTTTCAGAGGACGGAGTTGTGAGCATGACAACGAAAATGAAATTTCTATATGAAAAGGTAATCTTATGCATATTTTTCAGGATAAATAAATACATTAAAAGAGTCATTCTATATTGGTTTGACTTTTACAGCCCGGAAGTCTCAGAGGAGAAGGCTGTCACATATCAGGGCTTCCCACTGAGACTGTATCTTGATTTTACCATCTTTTCAGGTAAACGGGATGCAGAACAGCAACAAACACTCAGCTGAAAGGCCTGGGGGGAGGAAGCCAGCCTGATGCTTTGATGCTCTCTCATCCCAACAGAGATGTTCAAGGGGGAGCTCCTAGCACTCCACTTTTTTCTTCCCATAGCAAAATTTGCTGCATTTTAATAGTTCAGAATAAGGAGTATTTCTACATATTTGTTGATTCTTTTATCAGCAACAGTGTGGCCAGCAGGAGCAGGGCAGCGATTGTCCCCCTGTACTCGCCACTGCTGAGGCTGCACCTGGAGTGCTGGGTTCAGTTTTGTGCCCCTCACTCCAAGGACATTGAGGTGCTGGAGCGTGTCCAGAGATGGGCAACGGAGCTGGGGAAGGGTCTGGAGCACAAGTGCTGTGGGGAGCGGCTGAGGGAGCTGGGGGTGTTCAGCCTGGAGAAAAGGAGGCTGAGGGGAGACCTTCTCGCTCTCTAGAACTCCCTGACAGGAGGTTGGAGTGAGGTAGGGGTTGGTCTCTTCTCCCAAGTAACAGGTGACAGGACAAAAGGAAACGGCCTCAAGTTGCACCAGGGGAGGTTTAGATTGGGTATTAGGAAACATTTCCTCACCAAAAGGGTTGTCAGGCCCTGGAACAGGCTGCCCAGGAAAGTGGTGGAGTCACCATCCCGGGAGGTACTTAAAACACGTGTAGACGTGGCGCTCTGGGACATAGCAGTATTAGATTAACAGCTGGACTCAATGATCTTAAAAGTCTTTTCGAACCCGAGTGATTCTATGATTCTCTTCTTTACACCAAATTGCAGCTCTGGTTTTGGCCAGATCATAAATGAAAATTGTTCACATAAAACTGATGTCCGTCCCTCTCTCTGATTCCCCCATAATAATTTCAAAACCCCATGGTCTATTACAACCAAATGCAAAACACGGCTGGAAATCTTAAATAGCGTTCTAGGGGTGCTGTGAAAAACAAGAGACTTGGGTTGAGGACACCGTCTCCTTTGCAGAGGCAAAGCCTTGGCTATGGCATGTTGCCTTCCTAGGGCAGGGGACAAGAGGAGATAAAATGAACGACAATGGGCAAACACGCACAGAACCACCTGTGCTTGTGGCAGACGTCATGCCAGAAAACAACGCGTCAACAGAGGATACCTACACAGCACGTATTCCTACTAAGGTTCCTACTAAGGCCCAAATACTTTGGGCTAAATTGGTTACACGTTAATACGGGGTTTTTTTGCAGAAAACCTACAAACAAAGAGACAGCAGGTACAGAATTAACACTTTGTAAAAGCAGAACCAACTGAAGTGGAAGCATCCACACAGGCCATCAAGCTTGCAGAATGCTAACGGTAACTGGCAACTGCTACAGCTCTTATATGATTATTGTTTTGTATCCAATCTAATTATGATCTTGCAGAGTTTATTGCTAGTGTTTGCTGATAAAGGTTGGTTTGGCAGCTCTTAAAAATCTGTTAATACTTCAAACCCTGAGGAATTCGGACTCTCGGTGAAATCTCTTTCACATGCTCATTTTCTCTGTGTTCTCATATTGTTCAGAACCATGAAAACAAATGCATCTACATTTTTAGACTTCTATTTTTAAACAAGACACAAGACAAAATAAGAGCTTCCGATGGGAGGAAAAAAAAAAATCTCAGAAACCTAATGATATTTTCTGATACTTTCTCAAACACAGCATGCTTTTATCTTTACACCGAGCAATTTCAGCAACGTGCTGTAAGAGCAAATTATTTGCGCAGTTGAGTATTTCTTTCAGCAGTATTTCTCGGTTTGTGTCTCTCCTGAACACATGCTGCAATCTCTTCCTTTCTTGTGACAGAAATACTGAACGGCAGAGTATGTAAGCGAATTCCAAAGCTAATTGAGAACAGGAACATAGAGCCTAACTATATTAAATCAAAAACCCCATCAAGTTTAGCAACAGATCACTTGCATCTCCTTTATTTCATTGTAAAAGTTCTTTGCACAGAAAAAAAACCCAGCAACACACCACACAAAACCAAAATAGATGTCACCTTGCTTTGTAAATGGCTGATACCCAATAAGGATGAAAATAAGTATATCAAATGCTAATGAAGCATCAGCAACGTTTATTTGCCAAGCATATTACTGAAAAGCAAGTCACTGACACTAGGCAAGAGGGAGGAAAGGCAGTAAGAACTGACCCGCTCTCCAACCTTCCCACATAAGCTCAGTATTTTTTGTGTTAAACTGTGCCAGAGCACAGACCTCAGCACTGGCGACCAACAGTTGGGGCCGGTAAATAGTTACTACCGTCCCCGGGATATTTTTGGCCCGGGCCAGCTAGTCCTTGCCCAAACATCAGCCAGGCACAGCTTGGGTGCTGCCACTACCCAGGCCTGGATGCAGGTACTGGCTTTGGGGGCCAAGGAAGCGTGGTTGTACAGACACGGTCAGACCTTGCCAGTCGGCTCCAGGGCCACAGAAAAGGCCCTCACGCTGCTTAACTTAATAGATGTGCTCACAGAGGGTCAAAACTAATAACACTCCACGTGCAAGCAACTAATTGAAAACTCTGGCTTCATCACTCAAATTGCTTCCAGGTCTCATCACTCAGTTACCCATGACCAAAGTGAACACCCAGCATCATGTGCTGGAATCATTAATCTACATTATTCTCCTCCCTATTTCCTCTAGCCTTAAAAGGCAAGGCCTGAAGCAACATGGAAGTAGAGTTTAAGTTTAAGGTTTCAAACGAAGTTTAGGCTTGACTTTGTTCTCAGACCTGGATCCAGCTATAACTGCATTAGTACAGAAATCTCCAACCTAACAGAGATGCAGAGACAGTTAAGGAGACATGTCCCACACATCTCCTAAGAGCAGGACTTTTACTGTCCCAATAAATCCAGCAATTCACTACCTCCAAAACCAGTTCTTCCTCCAAGAGGGAAGCGTAGCCGCGCTGCACAAGGAACTGCAAACAGCACTGCAGAGTCAGCCCCCTGCTTACCTATCTATTTTACCTGCAATTGCAACTATGCCCCAGCGTGGAGTTTTCTAGTCAAACCTTTTCATACTTCCTGATATTTTATGCATGACATACACAAAGTTGCTTTTCCTGGCATTTTGAATTTCTAGCTCAAAGAAGCAGAGAGGGCAAGTTAAGAAACATTATAGCCGGCTAACAGTTGAATTTTAGTTTGGGTAGCTCTGCCCAGCTAATCACCATTTTACCTTTTCATTGTATCAGAAAAGTCATTGCCCAACCAGCACTTGGTTTCTGTTCTGCTCCCAACGTGGAGCAATAATGCGGACAAGGTTGTGCCTGTCTAAAGAGGCCAAGCAAAATCAATTCCTTCCAGTTGTTCAAGCCTAACTCAAGAATAAATATTAAACAAGAGGGTGAACTTATCAGTCAGAATTTTTAGCTATTTTAAGTTCCCTTTGACATTGTAACATTTTAAAACAAAATGATTAAAAAGCTTTTACAAAGGAAATAGCTCACATGGTATTAAATCCACTTCCTTACAAGACAATATTGTTTATCTAAAAATATGTCTCTGCTCATCTACAAATGTAAAACATCTGAACCTCTTAAAGCCACACACATATTCAATAACACATTTCTATTACTTTCTCACACATGATGAACAACTGTTAATAAAGAGGTGTTTTTAAAGAATATCTCTTATCTGATCCCTCCGTGTAATTATTAACTGCTACTTCTACCTACTGACATAAAAGGCAGAGGTAGAGAACAGCACGATAACCATGTCCAAATGCTAAAAACATATTAAGGAACCAAGAGAAGGGTAAACTAAACACTGAAATTAATCACATTTACTAGCTTTTACATAAACTAAAATCTAGATTATTTTTTTTTAAATATTGGAGTAAGTTATGAATACCTATCCAATGTAACACAAAAAGTACTTTTCTCTGCTGTCCTTTCTTAGCCACATAATTTCTTACAGCTAGTTGCAAATGACATCTTTTGAGTTCTAGTCTGACTCCAAACAAACAAAACGGAGAAATAACGTAGAGACTCATCAGGCATTCAAGGGAGCATCTCTCGGGCCACCGCACAAACTCCTTCCCCTGCGCCGCAAGGCGGCCATCTGTCCTTCTGGGGCACAGAGAGAACGTTCCCAAGGCATGGGAAGACCAAAGCAACGTCGCCCCAAACCCAACCTGGGAGGTGCAGGAAGCATGGGAAACCCACCCAAAGAAAACCCTGGGGAAAGGGCCAGTGGCCACCCCAACTACTTTCTCAGTTGGAAATAATACGCTGATTGAGTGCTGCGCTGATGACTTTTATTAGAGTAATGGTATCACACATCTATAATCGTTTCTTCCAATAAACTATACCACTGTACAGTATATTAAACTATCTCTTAATAAACCGTACTACTGCCTCTCTTGCTTACCTCCCAAGCACATAAAATAAACATCTACGAATAGAAATAATTCATAAAATGAAGCGTATTATTTTTCTCTGAGAGGAAAAGATAACAATATACTCAGCCATAAATTTTCTTCTTACAAGACTGCTCCCTTCCCCCCAATTTTTCTTTCCTGCAGCATCATTACCATGTCATCTAAATGAGTTTGCCTACCCCCGAGCATTCGGCATTGAATATTCAGTGCCAGTTTCCATTTTGACACGTTGTTACAAAAGATTCTCTGTTTCATTTTTTTCTCAGTTTGCATAAGACTATCCTTGAAGAGGTCAGAGCATCCCAAGGGAAAACCAGCATCATTTGAAAAGCACAGTAATAGCTGATTACATAGGCAAATAAACAATACAGGAAGTAATTCTTCACGGACATTCAAACCCTTTAGGTTTTGTTTTGGTTTTGGCGTGTTGTTTTTGGTTTTGTTTTTTTCTTTTTATTATAAAAGGGATTGTGATTTCCAGTACATACTTGCAATAAAAGAGAGGCTTAAAAACTAACTGGTGTTTTGTTCAGATTAATATGACTGTAGAAAAACCCACTCCATTATGGGGAATAAAGAACTGACCTTAGGGACTACGCAGAGCTGCACTCAATATGAAGTGTTAACTTTGTTCCAACATTTCTTCTGTAGCTTTTGAAACAAACTATATTTTGAAATGTTGTTTTAACCCCAAAATTATTTCTACTCAGTGGTCCAAAACTCAGAATAAAATCTGACCAGTACAACCGTTCCTACCATTTTTCTCTACAGTCTTTATTTGCCACACACACTTCTCTCTAGGTCTTCGATGACCAGCTGCCACAGTGTTTTGTGTCTGTTCCACTTGTTGTCCAGCCCCTAGTCCAGGCCCAGCAGAGAGGGTCTACCCATATCAGAGCGAGGAACAGAACATTTTCTTGGGCTAACAGTTTTGCCTCTTCTCTCTCTATGCTGAAGGTACAAAGACTATTTGGTTGTCTCCCTCCTAGCTTTGCTGCTGTTCACCCTAAGGCCAGTACTTAGAATTCCCTTCTCTACATTCACTTATATAGACATTATGGAGCTCTCTTGCCTAAATTTCAAGTGGTTGTCTTCACTGTTCCTGGTTATGAGCAAGTAAATGGGATTTGGGGGATTAAACACAGGCTCGATTTGAGGGAGCAGCAAGCAAGAGGGAGTCTGGGCAGAGACCACCGCCGACCTGCCAACAGCGGCATGCGAGTCCGCGGCTGGGGTTCTCAGGATTGCTCCTGGCCTCCTCATGGGCACCCACTGACAACCGTGGACCTTTTGGTCAAAACCACTGCTAATGCTCTGCTGCGCTCCACCTCATCTTCTCACATCACTAGCTATCCGGATTAATTACAGTATTCACAGTCCACACTTAGCTACAGACCTCTGCATTTCTAATGCAAATTTAATGCTGAAAACTGTTTTAATGGAAGTGCAAATGAAACCAAACCACAAAATTCAAACTAAGCATTTAACTCCCCCCAAACAATTCAGCTGTGTGCCTTTACCGAAGGCTTAATGACGGCATTTCCAGTTCAGATCACAAGTGAACAATTGAACAGTAGTAGCTGCAATTAAAAAATGTGTTTCAGTTTAAACATTCATAAGCCCTGTTGCTGGTGACAGATACTTGTCATATTCCAAATGGGGCTAGGAAGAAATGTTATTCCACAAGACAAATTAACATCTTGACTCCCAAACATTTTAGTAGTAATGGAAGGTAATCGTGCCTCCAGCTTGGGAAGACATTTATAAAGACATCATTTAGAATAATATACTCAACTTGATTTTCAGAAAAGAGAGTGATGGGATGTGATAAAAAAAAAATGCTAAAAACATGGAAGCAGACTTTTCAATGCACTGGATGCAATACAAAAAAATAATCAAATACATATTGAATAATGAAAACATCTTGGTTCTTGAGTAGTACTTGTAATGTGCCATGAAAAGCTATTTACACCTAATGGACATTTGGGGATTTGGGCAGAAAATTGATCCCACAGTCAGAAGTCTGGCAAAAAAGCTCTTGATCAGCTCTGCAAAGCTGAAAGAACTCGCTCACCTTAGAACCGACCTGAAAAGCACTTTCAGGAATGAGATGAGAATAATCGACATTTACGCAAATAAATTTCCGTGACCTGATTTGACTGAATGGCATACGGAGGAAGTAATAATACAGTTTATTACTGATAATTGCATTATCTGAGAACTCTGTTAGCATAAACTGAAGGAAGAAGTATGTCTGAGTATGTTAATTTAGATGATGAACAGTCACTGATAGGATGTTATCCTAAAAACTGCACTCTTGCAATTAAGGCCAAAGCAGACCCACTCAAATGATCCCCAGGCCATTTATTAGAAAGAATGAAAAGAACAACAGAGTAAAGCAGGGGAGTAGATTTGGTGGCGGTAGCACTCTGAAGCCTGTTGGAGTGGCCAGCTCTGCTATCTGGGGGAATTCCACCGGGCTCGGTGAGAGAAGGTAACTCTAAGGGACAATTTAGGTTTTGCAATTGCTCCGAGAATAGGAAAAGTGAGAAATGTTAATGAGATGCTTTTTTGGCTGTTTACCTACATCCTAAGGTATCAATTGCTATTCTCCAGAATAGAGAAAGCAAAGCATTATTTCCTGTTTATGTGGAAAAAGACAGAATTTTTCACCTCCACACAGGCACACAACAAATTCACTCAAATTCTAACCTAGACGAAACACAGATCAACCAAAAGGACTTATACCAAGTCATTCTTCAAGCCAAGAAACTGCTCAATTCATACTTTCCATCAGATGGTTTTAGCGACTGTAAAAGGGTGTTTTCCATTCACTGCTGTATGTCAGAAGTGCCAGTTCATCAGCATAAACAGTTTCAGTGTTAAACTATACAGGCAGAATTAAAACTGCGGAGTTTGTTCTGTTGGGGGGTTATTTGCTTGCCTTTCTTTTCAAATGTAGTGGCAGCCCAACCAAAAAAGACCCAAAAAAACAAAAAAAACAACCCAGCCTCCACAGTACTTCTGGTCAGTCTAAAAGCAGTATGCGTAAGGCGGGAGGAAAGGAGGGAAGCTTGCTTTTGAATCTCAAAATAAGAACATTCGTTCTGGCTGTTGAAAGTTTGCTTTGGTTTCTGGTTTCTTGGTTTTTCTTCAGTGCAAGGGCAAAGAAAAAAAACAGAAGTTTGTTTCAGATTTTGTATTGCTTTCAATTGAAGAGTCAGAAAATTCTTTCAATATTATATGAAAAGTTAAGTTGGGCTTTCTTTTTGGACAAAACAGTTGTCAAATTCTACCCGCGCATATAAAAAAATATTATTCACAGGAAAATCATGTAATTCTCCCTGTCACTCTTAATGTCACTATGTCTGTGATACTAGCAAAGATCTCTTTGCTGCCTGCCACAGACTCCCCAGGGAAGCTTTCCCCCCAGATGATTTATGCAACTCTGGGTCTTCTGCTTCAGTAAAAATACTTACAACAATCTCTGACAGGAACAATTTATCCTGCCTATTTTGAAATCTTCTGTCTTATTCACTGTGGAGTTAACTGGCCTGTTTAATTGAAGCTGCTAAATCAGAGATAATCCATGGGTTGAAGAACTTCCCATGTCAGCAATTGCTGGAGCACCCACCAAAATGCTCCACAATAAACTGGAGATTTGGATCCACGCTCAGCTGCAGGAAAAGTGAAAAGAAAATGCGATTGCAGAGCAGCTTTTTCAGCGAGACTCGGTCCAACGCAAAGCAACCACAATTCCACCATCAACTGAACACATGAAGTCTGCTTTCTCTGAAGATGGCTTTCTTTTGAGTCACTTCAACCAAGTCAAACTAAAAATGCAATAGTAAACCTATAGAGATGCTATTTTTCCACAAAGTCCTTTGGCAGCAGCAGGCGAGCATGCAGATGTGGTCATCCACGCTCCTGTTACAGAGGACGAAGCAATCTTACTATGGGAATTACCTGAACACAACCGAGCTGCACAGCAGCTGTGATCTTCAGTTAGTAGATGAGCAATATACAAGCCAGCTGCTCTTCTATCCTCACAGAGACTTTTTTCATTATGAAAAAAAACTATCTTCCTCACTCACACCTCTCTGTCCAGCTTGCCAGATGCCCCTTGCTCACTGCAAACTGCTTTCACACATGTCCAGATAAAAACTTGCCCTTCTATAGGTCTGAATGCTCCTTCAACAATGTTTTTAGTAAGTAAAGAACAGTTCCAAGAGAGTACTTGATGCTCTTTACTATTCTTTTTACAGTATCTCCTCAAAGCATATGGTTGTCCTATTTTAAATTTTTTTCTCCTGGAGCCTGCTCTCCCTATCCCCAAGCACGTTTACCTAAAACTTCCCCCTTTGTCTTGTGGCACAGAACAAGAAAAAAACCCCAAAAACTAGCTTTTTTCCTTCAAACATGAAATCAGAGACACTGCATGTACCTTTCTTTCTCTGCCCCTACCTGTTCCTTACAAACATAAAGGCTCAGCAGCATGTCTCATCCATCAGATACCTACACATCAAGGAGACATTACGAAAGTGAACACGGGCAACACCTTTTTACATTCAGAGAAGCAAAAAGGAACAGCTAACACATTTCAAATTCAGAAAGCATATTACAAGACAACCACCCTTTTGTACGGGCCATCAGTCAGGGCACACCACTGCCAGGCCGTGCCGTGCCCGCGGTGAGTTAAACCTGTTGCACGTTTGTCCGTAGGCACAGGGGGCAGGGGAAAGGGCCAGGCAGGCCCATCACTTCTCCTTACAGACCCAAGTTCACTCTGACCCCCCCATATCGGATTTTTTTAATCGCACTATCTCAGAGGAGTCAGTCTTTCCTTGGATGTATTTATTACGAACCGAAGCTTAAACTTGATAACACTGTGCCACAGATTAACTTGGACACATGAAACAGGTCGATAGTAAGGAGTGACAAATCCATACTTATAACTATGAAGCAATGCACTATTTTCACTGCCTTATTTTTGTTCTAGTGCACAGGTATTCACCTTGTAAAAGGCAAAATATATACTGATAAGAATTTCCTCGGGACTTGTTGCCAGATACGCAGTAAGCTCTAGCCACGTTGTTCTGGTGCTGTACAAGAAGCTGTAAGGTGCACAGAGCACCTTTTCTGTCCACTGCCCAATAAATACAGTTATTTTATCCACTGTAAAACTCCTAGACAGTCAGGAATAAGAAAATTTTACATACATTATTTCACCAGAGCAGTTAAGCTAATGATTTCAACTACACACTCTTTGTGAAGTTAAAAGATGCTATATAAACTTACGTATTTCATACATTTAACAAGCAGCTAACAGCCAATTGTTCATTGTCTATTCAGAGCTCCATGTTAAGTGCCCAGCTGTGGCAGTTAACCACATTTTCCATTAAGATAGAAGGATGGTTGTTTTTAGTCAACAAACAGTTCATTTTCATCGTATGAAGGGAAAAAGGGAGTTTGCCAGAGGTATGAATTTTACCATAGAGTAAAGAAGTGAGTAGCAGGTGGGTCTGGGGTACAATCACGCTAGATTTATACATTTATCCTGAAATAATCTTGAGTTCCAGGATTTTGTCCTGGAACAAAAATACATCCCAGCACCATCAAACGTAAATGTTGGGGGGTTTTTTATTATTATTTTTTTCCCTAGCTGAGTTTGCCCTCTATTTCTTCCTGCTTTCTTCCTTCTCCAACTCTTTTTAAGGAGGCTGCAGATTTTTTTTTTGTTGGTCTGTTCAACAGCTTCTACTTGCCTTATAGCTTCCCCTCCTTACAGCAAGGTCCCGCAGCTGGCCCTGGGCAAGGTCATGGGCACCCCACCAGCTCCTGAGGCTCCTTTGCACAGTCAGGTTACGGCCAGGCCAAACATTTCTGTCCCAACAGCCTTTCTTCAACGGCGATGGGTAGTGAATATTAGGAGAATATCCAACACCTTTACTAGGTGCAGAAGGAAACTTTTTGCTGTACTTTCAAGGTTCCTACAGTCATCAGTTTAGAAAAATCCAGAGCCAGAAAGCGTAGCTGGGCCATTGTATTACAGGAATTTTAAGAAGGGCCTGGATATACATTTTTCCATGACTCAGATTCCCATTTTGAGCTCGCTGACGTTTCAAACACTTTGTGGCAGCAGGTGTGTCAGTTTGATGAGTCACTACAGAAATGTTTTCCTTACATAATCATGCGACCTAGTAATCGCATACAGTAACTCCTAGTTCTCCTGCTAGGAAAAACAGTCAGAGCTTTTCCCACCCTTTATTACCTTACAGACCCAAATAACTATTTCTTTCTATAAGGATACCGTTAAAGAGTTCATAGAGGCTGCTATTAAAATGCGGCATATTGACAGTTACCACCCGAATGGGGCAACTGTGCCTTGCTCGGGAGGCCACCGGGACGGCTGCTCCATCTCGCTGCTCCATGCCGCGCGGCGCTCGTGGCGTCGCTCACCACCTTGCGCTGCACCGACATTTACCGGCTCCATGGGGGCCAGGCACAGCCTGGCCCCCACTGACTGCCTCTTCCATCTTCTCAGCCTCCCAGGTCACCCACAAATATTCAGCTTTTCCTATTCAGGCATGCCACTGCAGCCTATAGAGATGCTATCGCATTTGTCACCTTATTTCCCTTTTATAAATCTGTGCTTTCTTTAGGGCTTCACTGGAAACAACCCGCCTCGTTACTGCCATCTCATTTGCTCTTGCTGTAAGAATCCCATTATTTCCTACCTTCCAGCAAGTTTCTGATGCGTCGGTTACAACAGTAATTTCAGATGTCCAAAGCACAAAGATTTCAGTATGCTGCCAGAGTTTTCAAGACTTCAAGCATTAGTATAAAAATCTGCATATTTGGTCTTGGTCTGGTGGCTTGGCTGGTCTAATAAGAATAAAATCTTATTTCCCAAGGCACTTCTTCATTGTTTTCTACCTGAAGTTAATCAAATTCTACCCTATCCCTGTATAAGAAAGCCGAATTTCAATGATTTCCTCCACAGAAGATGAATTCCCTCAAACTGCTCGTTTGTCAAAACCATTCATTCCTCAAGTTCCCTACAGACGTCTAACTTCAAATGGCATTTTGGCTTAAATGAAATCTATCTTAAATGGCGACTACTAAAAGGAACCATGAAACTCCATGAGAACCTGAAGGCACTGCTAAGCACATTATTTGCCTCCTAGTTACCTACCTTGTTTTATTTATGAAAATAGATTTAAATGAAAACACATCACATTCAGTCTTTGCATAATATCCATTCACCACGCAACACATGGTGGCCAATGAATGTACAAGGCAATTTTACACAGCTGAGAAAAAAGGCAGTTTTACCCTACTCTACAGAAGCTTAAAGTACCCAAAATGCATGACTACCACTCTACTCAGTCATATCACCTCTTTTTCAGACATTTTCTACTAGAGCAATGGCAGAGAGATGCAGAGCCTGGAGCTGTTCCTGCTATTTCAGGCTCCTCATCCTCTTTTATTAGGGTACTACTGGGATCAAGGAGCTCAGTCGGGGTGCACAAAGGAGTATTACACACAGCTCTTCCTTTCTTTTCTAATGCCACTATTCTGTACTATGCTACAAAATCTAAGTCTTATCACTGGTTCTACTTTGGAAACGGGGCTCTTTCCACAGCTGAAAATCAGCCTCCTCGCTGATTTTTTCAGAGATCATTCGAACAGCAGTTCTGAAGATCAGGCAGGTAATGGCTCGTTCCTGTGTGCTCTGCACCCGACGATAATAACGCACCTCTCAATTTGCTGGAAGAATATTTGCCAGACAAATCTTGGACAATGCATCATGTCTTCAAAGAAAGTAATACCTAGTTCTCGCTTTGCCGGTAATGATGGGTAGGTCACACAAGGGTAGCGCTCTCAGGCTTGAACCTAAATCCTCTGTGCCACAACCAGCCCACTCCATTTTCTCTAACAACAGGGGGTTAGCAAAGAAGCTTGTAAATCAAAAGCTAATCATGAAATGGAGCCAGCTTTTAGAGCAACATGAAATGGCAGGGATTCTTCCACACTGGGCACGGACTGAGCTCCGGATGCCCTTTCACCCTGCAATCCTGTAACACTGCCAGCTAAACACTGCCACTTCCGGAAGAAGTTTGGTCACTGCCCTAAGCAGTACAGAGGGCAACTCTAAAGTTATTATTCTCACAACTAAAACTTCAAATGATATTTAAAAACTGCTACAGAGAACATTATCTCTTTCCTTTTAACACTCCCATGCTTCTATCAGGAAAAAAAATATTTCATACTGGATCCAATTAAGATGCAATCAATTTTAACTGGATGTGTTCTGAGTGGGCAATAAATATTTCTCATAAAGGAAGTTAGTAAATTTGATCGATAGAGATTAATAAGGAAAAAGTGAATTATATTATGAACAGCTGGAAATTAACTTTATCCTTGCAAGCACAAGATAATACCAAAGGTCTCCTGGCCTTCAAGTACACACAAATCAAAGAGGGAGAGAAAATTTTCAAACAGGGCAAAAAGACCCACTTAGCAGAGCAGGGATTTAAATGCTGGTATGGTAACAGCTTGCTACGTTTCCGTTCTAATGACCTGTCAACTTTGAGCTTCAAAACACATCTACTGATTTAAGTTGCAAAGTGTCCTATTCCGTGTTCATCCCTTTGCTTCGCATAGAAAGTCCAACTTATCTTTCTTGTTTGTTTCCCCCATTAATATTTTCATTTGTGCTACATACATTTTTCATCTCTACCAGTATTGGCACCCCCACACTGTTTATGAACTACTCTTTCTATCCTGGCTATTCAATTGTTGCTCATTTGGCCAGTTACGTGGGACTACAACCGAGAGCTAACCCAAATCTCAAATTTTTACTTTTCTCCAGTTGGAAATTAACTGAATGAACATCACAGGAGACTGACTGGTTTCTTGCCATTAACCAGTACATTTCAGTACACGTTGTCCCCACGTACACCCATACACCAAGTGTGCTCGCCCCTTCCCTGATGACGGGGAGCTCTCCCTTAAACACCCACAGAAGATGCACCCTCAAACATCATCTCTCCTTCAGCACAGCATGGCATACTACGCAGTGGACGGCAAAGTACCTCATCGGCTCAATGCAGTAGTAATGACCGACTGAGGCCTTGAGAAAGGCACAAGGCTTGATAAAGGGACGAGCCAACATCTGCGCTGAAAATGCTCAGAAAGGAGTGTGGCCCCACACTGCTACCAGGCTCAGGTGGGTTTCAGCCATCACCGGGGTTCACTTTGCTGTTTCCCAACAGGTTTTATCACAGCCAGAAATCCACCTACTCTGGATATAAACTATATGAAAGACTTCTAAAGGGACTGATTAACATCAGATGTTAAAGCACTGAAAGATGAGGCAATTGGAAGACTCCTCTCCTCAGTGAGACAAAAATCGACTGTCACCTTTGAAAGAAACTTAAATCTCTGTCACTCTGGCTGCTGCAGTACCAATGAGGAATGCCACTTCTCAAGTAACAAAAGAAAAGGAAGAAGAATTTTCTGCAGGGTATATGGTCAGCACACCCAAACATAGATACACACATACAAGGCTGGGTAACTCTAACTTACTGCAAATACGCTGGGCTCCAAGCAAGCCATTTCCACCCAGGCATCAGACCTTAGAATTGCAATCAGATTCTATGAAAGCACTGCTCCAATATTTAACAAGGGTCAAAAAAACCCACCCCCAAACCAAAAAACAAACAAAAAACCAAAAACCCCAAAACATTAGGAAACAAAAAACCCCCACCTCAAACGTTTTGCCATTACGTACTCCCAGCAGCTCTTCCTCTGCAGTTCTACCCATCACACAGTGACGCAACTGTTCTGTTCCGCCTGCTTCCTCTGGACAAAGCTGGGTTCACACACTCCTGGAGGCAGGATACCCCAGCAGACGTCCCCTGGCATCAAACACTGGCTCTTCGGCTCTCTCTCCTTCCCCTCAACTATAACATCCCTGCAGACTACTAGTAGCAATTAGTAGTTTACATTGATAAGCGAGATAAAGCAAGGGAAATCACAGAATGATTAAGGTTGGAAAAGACCTCTAAAGCTCATCAAGTCCAACCATCAACCCAACACCACCATGCCTACTAAACCATGTCCGCTGAGTCTACGTGTTTTTTGAACACCTCCAGAAACGGTGAGTCCACCACTTCCCCGGGCAGCCTGGTCCAGTGCTTTACCACTCTTTCAGTAAGGAAATTTTTCCTAATATCTAAATTAAACCTCCCCTGTCGCTACTTAAGGCCACTTCCTCTCATCCTAAGATGATGATGAATGATGACAATCACAGCTATGTTTTCATCCTACTGACTGAGCAGCCTTAACTACCCCTTTCACTGAGTCACAGCTGCACTTTAAAGTGAGAGGAGATGCATCTCGCTTTGATTTATTTGGGCAGCAGCAGTCCGTGTATCTGCACAGGCGCAGGCTGCCGTAGGCAGCTTCTGCACTCAGTGGAGACCTCATTCACATGGGCAGTGGTGTCCGTAGCACACCACATCTATTTATTTACCTTTCCCATACCTTCAGCATGTCATCTTCTCTCTGTACTTCAAGAACCTGAAGATTTTTAATACACATTGCCATTGATTTTTTTCCCCCATTTCCAACAATCTCCATTAGTCATTTCTAATTCAGCTGTATCTTTCACTGACAAGGGATGACCAGAAAGAGGACAGGCCTGTCACACTTGGTTAGCCACTTTTGTTTTCTTTGGCTTTGTATCCCTTTCGGTGTCAGACTTGTCTCCCTGCCTCGCTTGAAAGGACAACGCAACTCTCTAAACCATTTGTCAAACTGCTGCTAAGGTTTTCCTATCTTAGGCATGATGCTGTTCACAAAAAAAGTCTTATAAGGGCATATTTAAGTTACTTAAAAAGACAGATAAGCGTAAGACACTTTATATTGACTAGCACAAAATTCTAATGCCAAACATCTCTATATGACCATAACCTGAAAATTTACTTCATCCTTACATCTTTAAACAGAATGTAACAATGTAGTAATGTTAGAATATAGTGACATGGGGAAGTATCTGCTCTGGCAGAAGCCACTGATCACGCATCTCGGGTATTGCCCAGTAAGGGAATGATTGGAAATTTGAAGAAACTTGTCCCTTTTTGGCAATATGTGGGCCTCAACATACCACCGTGCTTTTGCTGGTGGGGTAAAACACATTTGATCTAAGTTAACTTTGACTTGTGAACTTGAGCCAGCGGATATCATCATCAAGCCATTAACAACTGATAGCAAAGCAAGTGCAGTCTTCCCTGCCCTGGGTACCTGAAATCATCAGCAGCAGAACAGACACCTCTCATAGAAACAGTAAGATGCATTTTCTACTTGATTTTAAGAGGTTACACCGGCACGTAACCCTTAGGGGTTACATGCGTGATCCTCTCAAGGTAGCAATCAGCTAAAAAAACCCAAAACTTGATCAGGCAAAGCAAGACAAACCCACAAGCAAACAGAAGCTGTTGAAAGCTAAGAGTTGAAGAAACTAATGCGAGACAGGGGGAACACTTCACGACACCAACAAGAGAAACAAAAGGCCCCAGGAGAAATCCGTGGCTAACCAAGCTAAGCCCTCAAAAGCTGCTTTGAGATCTAGCTTTGTTGTATTCTACAGGAAGCAAAAAATCTGAACCCTGGTGTTGCTTAACATCTCTGTCCACAGGACAGAAAAGTCAGAAACACTTATTAAACAGAAATCTTTTTTTTTTTTTTTTTTTTTTTTTTTTTTTTTTTTATCAGAAGAAGGTGATATAGTCACAAGATGCTGATGAAACATTTCTTTCCATTGTAACGGAGGACAACGTCAAACAAGTGTTGACATTTTTGTGCCTCTGGTCCCAGTGTGCAGATGTGGAGGTGGTGTGGAAAAGCCAGATGAGTGTCCTAAATAGTCCTGAAATGCAAGGAAAGCAAACATTGTACCGTTCTTTAAACCCAGTATATATACACACATCAGTTGAATGCTGATCCCAGGAAAAACAATGCAAGCACATATACGAGATGCAATGCATGCCACAGCAATATAATATAGTTATGCCTATTAACATGGGCATATGGAAAACACCAATAACCAATTTTGCATTATTTAACAAACTTACAAGTCTGGACAGCAAAGGGGGTACATCTTACCACGTTTAAATTTCCACAGTGTCATATCACATAAGCTGATTACAAAACTATGAAAATAAACTGGAAGAAAATTAAATGGATTAGGAGCTAGTTAGCTGCGAGGTCTCAAAACACAACCAGGAGGAAATCACTACATTGGCCACGTGTAAACACAGGTCTAAGTCTGGAGACATTTTGGAAATGCAGAGTGTCCTGACCGGGAAGGGTCTGGCCACCACCAAGATGCCACAAAGCCCCTCAGGTACCACTTTCTTTTAGAGATGAAAAGAGTGGCAGACTTTGAGCACACTCAGGACAACTATCATATAGGCTCATGCCATGGCCATCTTCCCTCCAGCATCTGCCTGCAATCACTGCTGGAGCCAGGATGTTGTCCACAAGCGCTGCCGCAGTCTGCAGTTGTGAAACCACGGGGAGAACGAGGATGCCAGCAGGGATCTGTTACTGCTGCATGTGGTATTAACATGGCCCAGGAGGAACACTGGGTCCATAAGTCACAAAATCAGATTAAACTGAGTCCTTTGAGAGGAGTCAGAGAAAAGACCACACCGATGACCAAATGAGAGAACCTTTGGTATTGTAAAATATGCTTTAAAACTCCCTCTGTTTCATCAAGCAGAGACTGAGGAATGACCTGATCAGACTTGTGCTGCCATAAGGTACCAGACCAGAAACCGTTTTCACTATGGAGAACAACAGTCCAGCAAGACTGGATTCTCACACCATGGGATGGAGGAAGGCGTATTTTCTTTTAGAAATAGAATATTTAACTTTTCAAGCAGTTTATCAGCAATGTGAATGGATTGTTCATTAACAGAAATGTTGTTAGATGATGACTGGAAAAATCAGACCTGCGCTGTGTAGGGATATTCACACACCCTGAGACAAGAAGGTGACAGTAACTTTATAATCTATTCAGACAGCTATAGCACTTTTTGATTTTCCAGTTCTCAGTCTCATCCTTGCACTCATCTAACAGTAAGGTTTGTAGTTTAACTTGAGCTGGAAGTGCATTCTCCTTCGCTAATAACCTGATGTCTTTGATGGGATGAAGCAGAAAAGGGCGAGAGGCTTATCTCGACACATAGCTTTTACTTTCTTCCGCGTTTCGGTGGGTTTAACCTAACTGATAGCAGTCACATACAAAAAATTGGACTGACATCTAGAACTCATAAAATACCCGGAGCTATTCCATCATTGTCACATTGCTCATCCTGCTTAAATGCTTATTAAAGCTAATAGAAATGGTACAAAAAGTTTCAGCTGCTGAATGAAAGGGACAGTAAAAATCAGTACTGAAGTGAGAGAAGTATGTGTTTTCAATGTCTTTTAATGTTTATCAAACTAGCATCACTAGGTCTGAGATACATAACAAGGCAGAGACAAAAGAAGAACTGGTAGCTAACCAAGTATGCCACACCATATTTGAATAGTAAAAATCTCCCTAACTTTCAATGTACTGCCACTTGGGCAAAATTACTCTTGGAAAAAAGCAACTACCATTTCCCATCTGTCTACAGAATAAAGGATTAATGAAAGAAAACCCTTATCCAATTTAAAAATAACGAGGCATCAATATGTAGCTGCTTCAGCTCTATCAAACTGAATTAACAGGTCACAGCTATGAAGTTATTTTTTTCCCCAGTCTCCTCCAACATTTGGCTTTTTTCAATACAATTGATACTAAAAATCAAAGAACCTACAACATAACGCCTCATAACCACCCAATCCCTTGTCTGTTTACAAACAGTTAAAATTTACTAACTTAACTTGTACTTAA
Organism: Podiceps cristatus; assembly: GCA_000699545.1. Lineage (NCBI taxonomy): Eukaryota > Metazoa > Chordata > Aves > Podicipediformes > Podicipedidae > Podiceps > Podiceps cristatus. The sequence goes on along the minus strand of KL287740.1, from coordinate 50,757 downwards.
CATTACTAAACTGATAGTACAACTTCACAGCTACATTTTTTGACATCTCAACTCCAAGCAGGTATCAACTGCGCCCAAATATGAGGAGGACTTGGGCCGTTTGGAGCAGAAACCTGGCACAAGCAAAGGAAGTGCCAAGAGCAGCGAAGCAGCAGCTCATGCAGCAACGAGCACTATGAATCAGGTCGTAAGAAGCGCTCTTCACATTCAGGTCTGTACCCGCAAGCTCCAGTCGCTCCGTGGCAGAGCTCTTGACCACAATGGACTCAAGCTGATTAACATGAGGTAATACTGATTGTACCCAATGTTAAAACTGTTTAGAATCCCCAGATGATACAGAGAAACTGTTACATAAAGATCATGGATTTCAAGGAAGCACGGTGGTCATACTGAACAGGTTTCAAAACTCACAGAAGGTATCTTTAATCTTATTATCTCACACTGAAAAAGCTAAAAAAACTACAGTTCATGTAGTTTGAACAAGTACTGTAAAACACAAGGTAAAGCTAAAAAAACTACAGTTCATGTAGTTTGGAACAAGTACTATAAAACACAAGGCGGCAAAACCCCATGCAATGCCATTAACATACAGTTTTATCATCTAGTTCTTCTCTACCCCTCCACGTTGACTGAGTGAGGCCCAGTAAAGCACATATACTTTGAATTAACAATAAAAACTGTGTCTTGATAATACACCTCCCATGCTGGCATTTACTCGTGCTCAGGAACTGTTTGTAATCTTGTATTCTAAGCGCTATTAATTATCATAAAAAGGTTGAAGTCTTCACCTACTGCTTCATAAATAATGCATGAGAGCACTTTGAACAACAGGCAAGAAATATCATTTCCAGATTTTAACACTTAATGTATAACAAGTAGTCGTCTATAGGGACCTGAATAAAGCATCTTCTCCAGTTGCAGAGTCTGGTCAAAGAAAGGTGCTCTTTAAGTGCCTTTTACAGAGCTTGCCAGTATCCTAAAGCAGCTGAAAACCTAGCGTTTACCATGAGATGTTGTTAATAAAAAAAACCTAGAATAGTAGAAAGTAGTTTGAATTAGTATCATATTTCCCATAGTAGAAAGTAGTTTGAATTAGTATCATATAATATTCCAATGGAAGGGAAAAAAGAAAAATCAACACGTTAATAAAGTGAAAGCTCTGGAAGGATGGCTACTCTACATGTTGTTTAAACATACATTCTTCTTATAGACATACACACTGCAGCCCACTGTTATTTGGTTTTTTTTCTTGTTTGTTTGTTTTTGAAATACCTGCAGCAGCATTCCCTCAGGCCCACCTTCAAGCTACACTACAGAAGAGGATGGCATCCTTCTCTTTCCGCTCCTCAGCCACAGATGCATAAAAGCAGAGGCACTCTGTGGGAGAGGCAGGGGCAGCAAACACACGCGTTGACAATACATCTTAAAGATAAATAGTTCCTCAACCCTGAGACTAATTAAACGCCTCGAGGGGTCATCTCAGAGCTCCTGTTGACTGAGCAACGTTGCTTTGTGATGCTTCAACAGGAGCATTAATGCTTAATGAAAGCAAGAAACAAACTCCATATGGTAGCTTTGCAAATTTAACATGTTAATACATTACAAGTTGATGATACTGACATTGTTTGAGCTGTACTTGTGTCATGGTTTAACCCCAGCCGGCAACTCAGCTCCACGTGGCCACTCGCTCACTCCCCCAGCTGGGACACAGGCAAGACTCCCAAGAGGAAAGGTGGGAAAACCGGTGAGTTGAGATAAAGACAGTTTAATAGGTAAAGCAAAAGCCACACATGCAAGCAAAGTAAAACAAGGAATTCATTGACTACTTCCCATGGGCAGGCGCTGAAGTGTGAGGCGAACTGCTAAAACGCACAGCCCAAGGCTACCGAGCAAAACCCACACCTCAGACCTGACAGCTTCTGCTGCACGTGTAGGTTTATAGAAATAAGCAGATGCCTTTGAATTCACGCTCTAGCAAAAATCCAATGTAACATTAGTGAAATGTTGTGGAGAATTCACAACAAAAGAAGATTTTCTTCTTCCAAGGCCCTTCTGGAAGGACCTTGCTTTTACAAGAGAAGTGGAAGAAATTAACTGCAAAGTGCATCTTTTCATGGACAAATGCAGGCAAGGACAAGAGGCTAATGGCTTCAAGGATTCTTCCCTTTAGATATATGAACACTAATGGCCTATTAAAGACTGAAGTGCTATTGAGAAATAGCCTTTAAATTGAGAAAGCAGTCTTAATACATGTTGTAAATAGGACAAGAAAAAAAACCACAAAAACACAACAGAAAATTCTTTTACTAAAGTATGTAAAGTCAAAACTGCTCACAAATGGTCTTTTACTTGTCTGATTTAAAAAACCAAAACAAAAACCCAAAGAACACTCACTCTCCCACAGAAAAGTAGTGCACTTGGGAGCACATGAGTGCCATGGGACATGAGTCCCAACACATCATTAATATCAACCATTTGGTCACATTTTTTTTTTTTTTTCAGCAGGCAACTTTTTACTATCAGATAAGATATAGTTAAGAAAGAACTCATTCAATTCTAACCCTGATAGTTAAATAGTTAAAATTTTGTCACAAATGAACTACTAAAGTATATGGAAACAGAGTTAGGGTTCTTTTTCTCAACACAGAGCTGCAGGAGGTCTGACACCTGTACTTCATGGCTTACCTAGCAAAGCCCAAATCCTATTTTTCTTGGAAGACCTCTTCAGCCAAAACCAAAGATGAAGAAAATGCATACATCAGGGCATACATCACACTGAATAGTCCAAGGTATTTGACAGCCTTGATGGAGAAAGACAAACTCTGGAGTAAAAGATTTTGTATTTCTTGCAGACCATTCACTCAATCCCACTTTATCCCCAGTCCTGAAGAACATTGCTAAGATTATCTTATTCCACTCAATCTAGAAAAATTAAATTGCATGAGTCACCTAACAAAGCATTTAAAAATCCTGCAGAGTGCACTGCCAGGAAACAAACCTGTTCCCTTTGATATCTCCTCTGTGTAGATAAAACTTTACATCTATTTGCTTACTGCCGTAAAGCGAGCCTGTCCTCGCCCAAAGAAACTGCCATGCAATACAGAGAAGAAATACCTAGCAAGTGTAAATGACTGTCTTTAGTAAAAATACTACGGTGAGATTAGATGCTTCTGAAGATAAGCAAGCTTCAGCTTTCCAACCTCAGAGCAGAGAAAACCATTTGGAATTCAGTAAATTTATGGGGCAAAAAACTGAAACAGGCTCCACAGCGACATCATTCAGATCCCAGCTGCGGACAACACTCTGAGCAGAGTCTGAGACCTATGCAATGTAATTCACACAGGTAAGGAGGAAAAATCCCACAGAAATTAAGTCTTCCTCTTCTTGTGTAGCATAACATGACACCATGTGGACAAGCAGACCCCACTCGGTATTGTCACAGCAAGCTGAATAGTAAGCTCCAGGGAAATGTTCACTGTGCTGCATATTCATTCACCTGCCTCACAGAAACGCTTCAGTTAAGGCGGTTCAAGATGGCTCCTATAGACTCCAGAGACTGCCCAGGAATCAAAGGAGACTTTGTTCATTGTCATTAACAAAAAGGAACATGCTCACTAGAGGAGACTGCACCTACTCAAGATAAAAAGCTGATCTCTCCTGCAAAGCAACCTTGAAGACAGCAGCAAGGCAGTCCAGGTTGCAGCGGCCTGATTGGGAGGATCGGGATCAAGGTTTGTCTAAAAGCTATTACAGCCGGATGATTTCCAGTCACCAGGGCTGGAATTAGAATTTTATATTAAAAGACAGAAGAAGGATAAGTTCTGACACTTATAAATATATCTTATTAATAAAGCCGTTTGTACTTTAGGATATCAAAGTAGCAGAAGAGTGAAGTGACATCTGCCGAGTCCCCCCCCCGCCAGGTGATGTAAAGCAGTAATTTCAGGCTTCTTACAAAAGCCACCAGGTGAAATTGTGTCAGACACCAGGCACGAGGACAGACTAGATGTCTGGGTTTTTACTGCCATGGATGGCATCACTAAAAAGGACTGGCCTCAAACCAGATCTCTGACCAATCGCTCCCTTAAACAACAGCAGTGGCTGTTGACTCCCCAACAATTTCCTTACTCATCAACAACTATGCACATAACTTGACAGTTTTTGTTTGTTTGTTTTAACTAGAATATCTGTTCTAGAAAGTCACAGACTGATGTCACATCTGGTACAGAGCAGTATATTCATTTTGCCTAGACTGTATTTACTAGCATGCTTATAATTTTTCTCACATCCTACTGAAATCAGGTCCTGAATAATTTCTGTTCCTTAAAATAGTATATTTGTTATTGTTCAGTCAATACATATGCCAATATATTTTCCAATCACATTACTATTGCCAAGCTTGAAAGATTTATTAAACTCCTCTTGTCTCATCTGTGATTTCATGCATCAGCTCTCTCACTATTGTGGGATGAAAATTGTCTGCTTTCCTTCCTGCTTTGAGGACAGACAGCTCACTGATTTTCACTCAGCCTACCTGCAGCCACTTCCATGGCTTCCATACCCTTCCGTCAGTTGCCTGGTCCTTGCCCTCAATTTCAGCGTGGTCCTCCTTAGTTACAACCCAGACAACGTGTGTATTTACGTTTGGGGCAATAGCTAATACCATCTTTAACCTTCACTCTCTCCCTAAAGAACAGCCATCCCCCACTTCATTTATACTTTTTCTTCCGTTTGCTGAAAAGCATTTTTCTTTTTAATATATATCTCTCATACTCCAGTCTGAGTCAACTAGATTTTGATAGTTCTTAGTTCCTGATGTCTTGGTCAAAAAGCCTTCTTTCTTGATTGAACCCTTTCTGCTTTTCCCAGCTATATCCCAAGCATTTTTCAAGAATCACATTTACCTAGATGGTTCATTTTTAGAATCTTGAGTTAGTAAATAAAATCTTATTTGTTTCCTAAAATAGCATCACTTAAGATGGAAAAGAAAAAAAAAATCAAAGTGATTAAATGTTGACCTATTAATTTAAATTCAATTGAAGAGCTACACTCACATTCATAATCCTGAACCCTTTCAAATACCAGCTCTCCTCCACTGTGATAAAGAAAATCCCAGACACTGAACTCTGCTTGTCCCATCCCTTTTGAACACTGTAGTTTACTATCCAGTTCAAATAAAACATCCTGAATTTATCATGATTTTTGCCTAAAGGCTGCTGATCCCAGATACCTCCACTGCGTATCATTCTGAATCTTGTGTGAGTGTCCTGCATTAATACAGCAACATGCCAAATATATAGAAAAATATGCATATAGAGGGCTCAGGTTCATGACTAATTTCCCAAAGCTTTTCTGAGCAGCATTAAATAAGTTAGAAAAGCCACAGGAAACAGTTTTGAGTTAGGGCTAAAAGAGACAGTGCCATCTTGCCTCTGTTAACCACCATTTGCAATTGCAAGGCTTCCAGTCGATCAGAATTGTTTTTAAGAGAGAACCATCCTCAACGATGCTTTAAATGAGAAAACAGCATTTATGTTCAAAGTGATTTAAGAATAACTGCACTTGGTAATTTTTTTGGTTACCTAGCAAACTCATCACCCAACAACGTGGCTGTTACTGAAATTCCTTACATTTCCAAGGGAATGCTGCCAGTCCTCTTTTAGTAATTTTTGCTCCCATTTTCTTTTTGAAAGCTGTAATTCTTCTCTAGCTAAGAGTAATGAGCGATAAATCAGAAGTTGAGAGAGTTATACAAACCAAATCAGCAGGAGCCAATCCAATACAAGATGTTCTGTAAAGTCAACTGCACCTTTTTTATTTCAAGGTGTAAAACTGACAGTCCAACAGGACATCACAAAACCCACTCTGACCCCGAAGCAGGCGCTTAATCTCAGAGACAAAATACTTCTCTCCTGGGGATGAAACTACACGTAGCGTCACAACAGAAGACCGGTCGGAGAACTTCAAGGATCTCTAATGAGAATTATTTCAGTGGCAAATACCTCGCTCTTTTTCTTTTTGATTCAATACTTCAGCTCTCACCTACCTCAGGAGGGAAAAACGATTTGCTCTGATCTGTAATGAAGGGCAAAGATGAACTATTGCCAGTTGTCCTCTCCCACCCAGAACATAACATTTTGGGGACATGCAGAGACGTTTAACAGCCACACAAGGTGAGTAACATTCAAAGCTACTGCACAGAACATCCAGAAATTCCCCTGGGACATCCTTGGTCAGTTGGCAGCAGAAGCCTGTCTCTCTAAATAAGATCTTGATCCAGAGATTTCAAGGTAGCTTAGATAAAACAGGAGCTACTGTATTCAGAGATATTCACAGAAACAAATTTAATATATCTCAATAGTATACCAATCTCAATCTTAACAAATCTGGAACAATGGGGAGGAAAAAATGAATATGACTTCCTTGCAGCTGTAGAGTAAATAGCAATCAGACAATGAGCACACCGTCTCATTTATTTTTCTTTTCCTTAAAGACCAACATAGGAGACTGTAGAACATTATGCCTCTAAAAAAATGCAAACAATTCAAATAAATTTGCATTACCAACAAACCATCCTGCTTGCTAATAAGGCAGGTTTTAGCAGATGTCCAGAATCATAGAATAAGGAAGTTTTGAAGGCATCGCTGGAGGCCATCTAATCCAAGTCCCTGCTCAAAACAGGGCCAACTTCAGAAAACAGGAGTAATTTTAATAATTTCAGCTTCAGCAATTCATTGTTGTTTCCAGTATTTGCTTTAGCTTTCATTGTCACAGAAATACCTTATCCATAGTTTATTGGGGAAAAAAAGACCAAAAAAAAAAAAAAAATCTCACCCAGAAAGTGAATTCCTAGAAACACATACACAGGGTTCACATCTTGTCAAGAGCCCACAGTACCAAACAAGCTTCCAAATCTCATACTCAAGAAAAGGTTCAGTGATAAAAGGATAATAAATATTCTTCATAAAACTAAGCATCAAAAAGAAGTAAATCTTATTATAAAAGTGGCTACACTGTAGCCATTGAATTTCCTAGGAAAAAACCCCAAACTTTTAGGGCATTTCCTCTTTCATGGATGAACCTTTCTAGAAAGAGGATGTGTCTCCACAACCATACAGTCTTTATTTAAATGGTAAATACAATTACATCAATTACACATCCACATCATCATACACCCTCAAATATTTCGGCTCCATAGATCAAGACATTTCTCAGAAAACCTGCACAGCTTGTGAACAGCCTTGGTTTATACCAGCTAGAGACCTGTTACCAGTATTTTTCATAGCCCAAAGACAACTTTATATTTAAACTGACTACTGTCCGTCTGGCTTATGTGCCTAATGCCACCACAGACTGTAAGGTGTGCCCAGTTTGAGTTCAACGGCTCCTCTTTCACGCTTTCCGAGTGTTTCACTACAAAATGAAAGGGAGTTGTGGCATAAATACAGCATTGCACTAAGCTGCACCGAAAAACAAATCCATAAAGGAAACAATTTTAAAAGTAGCACAATGCAAAGAGAAACCAGAGTACTAGTACCTGTTCAGTTTCTTTTTCCTTACCTTTATTTTCAAATGAATAAACTATATTTAATTTTTGTAGAAATTTGCATACACATTTAGTAATGAACAGCTTCAAAAGAATTGCCACATATATGATACTCAACTGTACCAAATCTACCAAAGGATGCGTTTCATAGACACATGACTTCATCTGTACTTCTCTAAATTTCTTCCGCTTTAACACACACAAGTAGCACCTCTGAAGCAGAGTGCAAAACTATAAGGAAGAGCACAGTGATATTAGCGCTAGTGTACTTAGAACATTTGGGGAAAAGAAAAAAGGAAGCAAAGCTGAATGAATGCTATAAAAGTAACAGCTCAGAAAAAGGAAAAATAAAGCTGATGGGGAGGATAAAAGGAAAATAGATCTCCATTGATTTAAAGTTTGATTTTTTTAAAGTGGCAAAGAATCAGGAAAGTCAGGGGAAACCCACTAAACATTTCCTTAAGGAAGGCAAATTTCATCTTTAAATTTCTTGGAAATTTCTAGCACTTCAAAGCAATACAATTAAGCCACGGATGGGGGGAAGGGGGGGGCACGGGGAGGACACGGAGGGATGGACACAACACCCAGCCCTGGGAACTTGATCAAATGCAATGCAAAAAGGGAATCAAAACAAGGATGAATAACGATCTTTGTAAATTGAATACAGAAGAGAGTAAAGCAAAGCTGGAACTGAATTCCTGGTCTGTGGGGTAAGCAGAGTTAATTCTGGGAACAGAAATTGATAAAAAGTGACCTTTGACAAACAGATGGGGAGCAACCTACAGGTTCCAAAACTTAAGAAACAAATTAGGACATCGGACAGTTAATTGCAGAGAGAAAGCATAATTCACAAAAGGATTCCCAAAGAGACCTAGTAACATTTTTGCTTTTGAAAGGAAAGAGACACAAGAGGCATTAACAAGACTCAGCGAACAGGTGAAAATAGGATGAGGCAAAAGGAACTGAAGTGACCAATATTACCTACCAGAAAAGGGGACGGGCCACCAGTGACCTAGTCTCAGGTTACCACATTTGCCAGCGCGGCACCCTCTCTCCCCGCCCCTTCGCAAACTGGGTGGAACCAGGGAAAGGCTTGAATGCATAAAACAGGGTGAGGAGCTGCATGTGAAAGGTAATTAATTCCACCAGGAATTAAAAAAAAGAATAAGAAAAACCATCAAAACATACAGGCATGCTTGAAAAGGTAGGTGGTTCTCCCAGTGGCCAGTTTCCTCAGGGATGCCCTTTTCAAAAACTATTAATTCCCTGTATGGAAGATAATTTATCGCTGAATTGCTCTTTTAAACTTCACCTTGTTGTGACAGTGACAAAATAATAGGCTCAACACAAATGCTCAGTAGAGCATTTCAGAAGCAATATTCGCCAGATTTTTCATTGGTCTCATAAACCATCCTGAAAAATAAAACTTAATGCCTGGCAGCAGCCACATACAATTATTCTTCTGAAAAGAACTAATATACATTTGGGCTGATTTAGAACTTGGCATCAAATAATTAAGCAAAGAAAAAGAATTTATGCCCTATAAGCCTCACACTCTGTAGAAGTTCAGTGTCGTTTTTATTCTGCATGCATTCAGGCTCACAGCCACGGCCCCTCCGCTCCGGTACCACAAACACTAATAAAACACCTCGTTTATACACAAGAAGAGCTCTCTCGCCAGGGACAGTGAATCAAGCCAGGTCTTAAAACAGAGCAGGCTCCTGACGAAAAGGGCACAGAAGCATGGCACAGTTCACAGCTGATGGCAGCCTTACTCCCTCTGCAAACACTTTGATCAAAAAAATCCTTCCCCTTCAGACCACACGGTTGACCACTTCCTCCTCAAAATGGCTCCACACCAAAGCATGGGCTCATCAGAGGAAGAAAATTATCACTAGGAAAGTGCTAATGGCATAAATTACCCAGAAGGTCAAGTCTTGATGATTTGTTTTAATCAGGCTGTTTTTTCCTAAACAGTTGTGTCACTAGAATAAAATGTAGAATAATACCATAGTAATGATGAAAAATGGTAAGGGAATGAAGGAGAAAAAAAGTATCGGAGCTGTGAGGGATAACACTTGGGTTGATTAACATGACTTTGAAAATCTAAAAGGATACAGAGAACTTTCACATGAGACTGTGTAACAAAATAAACCAACAAACGTGGTTTATGTTTGAGCCCAAGAAAGCTTTGAAATCCATCATTTACTGAATTATTTTACTGTTACAAACACTCTGCTGTTCAAAACAAGCAAGTGTTGTTCTTATTAGTGTTTCAAATTTAGAATAAAGCTAAGATTGCTGATGTTTTCAGAGCAACCTGCTTAAAAACACAGGGAATACAAGGAAGTAAAATATACCCTGAGTTGCTGTACAGTTGTCTGTCTTATCAAGATAAAACAAATTAAATGTAATTACAGGAAGCTGGGGCTTTACCATTTACAAAGTTGCCTGCATTCCCCACCCACCCCACTGGTCCAGTTTAATGCTATGAAGTGCCTGAAAGGGTTAGCATTGAAGAACGAGAGATGCAAAGCCATACCTTCTCATTCGGGTGTGAAGAAGTACTGGGGTTTTAGCATCATTTCTAACAAAAATTTAGTTGATGTTTCCTTAGAAGCAGACAAGTTTTCAGAAGCATGCCTTACTTACAGAAAGCCTCTCAGAGAAGAAATGGGAATTTTGTTCCGGGGTACAGACTTGCAAAGGTCCTCAGGGACCTCCTGAAGGAGATACAATGACTCCATTTCTCGATGACTGGATTCTCTAGCGATTCTGTATTTTCTGTTGTGCTAGCGAGTGATGCAGGAAAGGTTACCTGTACCTGGACACTATCCTCTAGATCGTGCTGAGTTGTTCAGATAGCAAGTGGAGAGGACTATGTCCACCTGCCCAGGGCAACTGAGAATGCTGAGCTTGCCCCAGGGCAGGTGGCAAGAAGAAACCACATGAACTGGAGCTCCTCAGGAGAAGCGAGATGAGCAGGCCTGAAAGCGCACTAACCTTAAGCCCATGAAAGGCTGCTCTGAAATACAGACCAAAGGATTTTTCTGGATCATTCAAGAAGGGCCTGGGCACAGTTTTTTGGTTTCTTCCCCCCAGTCTGAGATGCCAAAACCAAACACTGTTGGAAAGGACATACGCTGCGGTGACTGCAATTGGGACTTGCTCACAAACCTTTCTTCTTCCCTCTTTCAGTAGCTCCATAGTCCTTTTGCTTAGTAAGCTGCCACTTATAAATTAGTTTCATGCATTTTAATAAAACACTTCATTTTCCAATACAGGTAAAGTGGGGAATTCTTTTGACACAGAAGAGGAAGGAAGACAACCAATTTGGGATCCCATCACACTGTTAAACATACCACCTGGTGTTAATTCGACTTTGGAAACACCTGAAGTAGCTCATCAGACCCCCTGACCATCACTAAAAACCAAGTGGGCTTATAAACCTAATGTTTTATCTTTCAAAACCACTTTTTAGACACCTAGCCACAAATGTACGTTCCACTAAATGACATCGCCTCTCCATACGTAAGTATTCCGGGATGCATCTGAATCACCTATGCCAAAGAGGTTCCCAAGCTAAGATGAAACCAAGCATGCTGCAACTCCGGCTGCCAGTGCTGGGCAGCTACGCGGCTGCAGCCCAGAGAGACGCTGCCGGCGCTGCCCGCAGGCCTCCTGCCAGGCTTTCGGCAGCAGCCTGCCCGCCTGGGCAGCGGCTCGCACATGGCAGTGCTGCTTCCAAACCTGCGCTGCAGACAGTAATTCCTGCTATCAGGCTCCAGAATAATTTCATGCATGAAACTGGAAAGAAACTCCCTGCATTCTTTAAAGACATATCAGAAAGACTCCTAAAAATAAGAATAGTAAAATAGTTTAAAAGCCACTGAATAGCTTACCTATCTTTACTACCATGGAAACAGGATTTCAAACCAACTGTTTGAATTAATATTTTAAGAAACTTACTATATGCAACCAAAACATGTATTTTCATCAACTAGAGAGAATTTGAACTACAGCTCTGCATCTGGCAGATTATTTTCTCATTCAAATTAGTTACCTGGGATAGACGGTGAAGTGAGCCTAGAATTAAAATACATGTAAAAAATTATGAAAAATAGTAATTAAACTATGATGGCTATTTTAAGAAACCCAAACAAACAAACAACAAACCCTCAGCTGTAAAAGAGTTGCATTCAGAAAAAACAAAAAAACCCAAACTAAACAAACAAAAAACCACAACAAAATTTAAAAGTAAAAATTGGTAAAACAGGTATTTGACTAAATTACTCTCTTCCTTCGGGCGTTCCTACAGAAATGCCATCTCTATAGCTGTAAGTAGTACTTGCAGTTCTCCATCAAGCAGTCTTGAAGACTGAAGTCCTCTACGCACAAAAAGGTTACAGCACCAACGTGAATCGTAAACTCCTTTACAGCCTGACAGGAACTCACTAAGACTTAACAGTAAAGCTCATTTCTTTCTGTCAAGATACTTCAGGAAAGTTGATGAATTCAGCATTGTCATGATATAAGTGAGTGCAGTACTGAATTATATCCTCCAACTTGTAGTCATTTCAATTCAAAGTCTTACTGATTATTTACCATTTGTACAATGGTATGGGCAACGTGTCCTACCGCACAGATTCCTGCCCTACGTTTCTGCGCCAGAAGCATCCTCATCTCCAGCCCCATCCTCTGCTGCTCCTGACAGGGCTCCCCTCGCAGACCCAGATCTGCTCCATCACCTCCCTGCGCCTGCAACAGTTGATCAACCCTGTTACCACCATCCCCGCTCTGCCCACCCTGCTCAGGTCCCGTGGGATCGGGGCCCGCTCGGTGAAACACTGCCCCACCAGTGCCGGGCCCACCCCAGCAAAGCCCCATAACGCTGCTCACTGATACGAATACTAATAATAGCTAACGCTTTTACCACACCTAACAAGCTACTTAACGGGATGTAGTAAAAGAGGAGCATCACTGACAGACATGACATGAAACAGAACAGAGGACCCCATTGATGAGCAAACCCCTACCTTCAGAACAGACCCCCCTCTCAATGGCTTCCTCTCGTCATCACCTCTCCTCAGTATTTGCAATCAATGGCACGTCCCAAGCCACTACCAGAGTTTGAGCACACAGATCATTCCAACTCAATCAAGTGAACACTTCCCATGGCATAACAAAATATTTCTTGACAGTATTAGCAAGAAGATGACATAACAGCTGTAGCTTCTGACAAGACCAAATTTCATCTTAGTTTACATGTACAGAAAAAAAAAAAAATCGATTTATGCTTTACACTGGGTTAGTTTTAAACATTGCAATTCAAAATTACACAGAAATAAGTACGATACACAGGCCTGAGCTGACCAAGAGGTGAAGTTAGTGTGAGTTGCTGAGTAGGTCCAACTCAACAGAGCCGGAGTGAGAGATGATTCTGGGTTCTGTCTGTTTGACACCGAAACCACATAGAAAACCATTCCCCTTCAGCTCTGGCACCATTGCCTGACCTCTGCCAGTGGCGTAAGAGGAGACCCGAGCTCTCAACACTGCGAGATCTCTATGGCAATCACTACATTCGCACTGCCAAGGGCAGGGCCAGCTGGGAGAGTCAGAACAGATGCAGGTTTGTGGCTCAGACAGGGTCACTCATACCTATGAACTCTGTACTCCTGCTCTGAACTCCGTTCCATGCTTTTTTGGTACAACTCAGCAAAAATATTTCTCCCCCACCCCTTGCTCTCAGATGTTTAAATGTGTTCCTGGCTCTGACACTTGTTTGTCTTGGCATTCACATAAATGCCACCAATTCGCACATCAGGGCAAGGGAGTTTTTTATAGGAACAGGCAGCGGAGAATATAAAACAAGAAAAGCTGACTTGTTGGTGGGCAGAGTAACAGTAACAGATATCCATTACAATGACAGTGACATGCTCTGGGGAAGAGATTTTCTTCCAGATGAGCAGTGTGCCAAATGTAAATCCTGTTTCCACAAGAGGAAATGTTTCACAGAAAAAAAAAAAACTTGGCAAGAATTAATTTTAAGTCATACCAGTAAAAGCAGTATCACTTGGTGAAAATAAGGCAGATAAATATTTAAATGCATCATCTGACTTACTGGGCTGACCTATACATGCTAGTCTTGCTTCTAAAAGGATTTTCATAGAACCCACTGTTAGCCACCAGAAAACATGCAGCTCAACATGTAGTTGGTGGAAAACAGTATTCTGCATTCAAAACCATGCCATGAAAAGAAATTCTGCTTATATTTTGAATGCACTGTGAACCAAAACAAGTTTCAAAGTTCACCGGAGCCCCCTCTTTGCTTGCAGTGAATAGAAAAAGAGAACTCTCGCTGTGGGAATACACATTAGCTAATGAACAGTAACCCCCAAAATAAACCAATACCAAAACACTAACAAAGCACAACATAGCAGCTCCGGCAATTACTACCAAAGGACTGATCACAGTCACCTCCCATTCCCCAGAAAAAAACTGGTTTTAAGCAGGCTTAAAGTGTATTAAGTACTCCTATTCCTGCACTGCTTTACTGGAACTGTAAAAGAGAAGACAGTCAAAGAATATTGCTAGTAAAATTACATTCAATGTTTCAAAATTATATGAAAGAAATAAATCGTTGAAATATGCAGTTCTTCATTTGCAAAGGTAAACTGACAACCTGGGAACACAAATGGATTGAGTATCATCATTTGAATAATTTATTCTGGATACTCAAACTGTCAAAGATGAGCTGTTCAAAAAATTTTAAATCACTCCGAGGACAATTTCCACTAAAAAAATTATATCTCAAATACATTTGGAAAAGGCATTACAGAGCATAAACATTATTCACAAAATTTATACCTATCACAAAATAGAGTTAAATCCCCAATTTTTGCCTTCTTAAACATCAATACTACAGAGGACCTATGGTCTTGCCTGATCTGCTAATTACTCCTGCAGTTATTCAATATTTAGGGAACGAAACTCAACAGCTTGCGGTTGAATTAGTGCCTGTGGACTAGGACAGTCACAAGTTGTCAACACAAGGAAGATTTTGGCAGATATGACTTGAGCCAAGATACGACACCTGAATGTATACACAGACACCATTGTGGAAAACAAAACTGCTTGGGTGACTACGTACAAGTTCTAAGAACCTACAGAGGTAGGTAAGACAGTTAACAATGAAAATAAGGAGAAAAAACCTCTCGTATCTGAGTAATTTAAGGGCATCTATTCTACTTCCCCCTAAAAGCACCAATACCTGGTTAGGATATTTTTCTGGACAGCTGACAGCACAAAAACATTTTAAATAATTCCAACTCTATCACATACTAATGGCATTTCCTATCCTTTACAATAACTTAATCGGTTTCTAAAGGAAAACTTTTCTCCCCTACTCCCATCCCAAATTATCTCCTGCTTTTTGGCACTTTGATTTTTTTTTTCTTAAAAGATATAATTAAAAAAATATTCTGAAAAAGGAGAATTGTAGAGATCTCTAACAAAAGTGCTGCTTAAATACTGGCCACTGCTGATGTCTGTGCTCATGAATAAAAGCGGAATAAGCAGCCCATCCATTTTACAGCTTCTTCAGTCTTTACACATTTGTCCTCCATGAAAAATACGTGAGTGTGAATATAAATCTGTGGTATAAAAATAGCATTAGACACCAAATTGATTCATGACTTTTAAATGAAACCGTTAATATCAAAATCCTAAGAACGTATAATTTCAGAATGGAAATGAACAAACAGGCTTTTTATGAAAGAAATAATTTCCATAAATTTAGGGCTCTTCCCATCTCATGAATTTATAAACTAAATCAAACTGTCAGCTAAGAAGTGATACTTTCTTGCACTAGTTTACATTTTGATTTAAACAACTCAAGACAGTGAGTTGAGCTCCAACACTTACGAGCCAGCTGCTAACTGGAGAACGTGAGAAAAACCACAAATACACATTGCCGAAACAATATTCCATATTCCGTCTTGATGAAGACATTTATTAGTCAAAAAGAAGAGGATTTTATCATTTCTAGTTCTTGCACTTACCCCTCATCTGCCCGAATCTAAGCCTTCTTACCTGACAAGAACAGCAGCTACACTCTTCCAGGCAATTTACCCTTTCTTGAAATATAAATTTGTTATGCTCCAATAATATTCCTGTTGTTGCATTTAATAATGATTCTCAGGACAGCTGATTAAGACCAAATAAGCCTTAGTCTTAATTGGCTGTATCTCTGAATACGAAAGAAGGAAAGTTCTATCTCTGGCAACGAAGTGTGCAAGTCATAACAGAAAAAGAGGAATGACTATAATACTAAAAGTACATTATTGAGCTGTGGCATATTAGCTCATTTTCCTCCATTATGGAGAAATTTGAGGATGGTACTTGGCCCAGAGCATCCAGAAAATCCTCCAATGTGAACGGAATCTCTGACAGAAGAATAAACCAAGTCAGTTACAATCGGGTCTCTCTTGATACTCTTGCATTTGCACCCCGCTGCAGACTTCCCCCTCGAAGCCAAGGAGCACAGCAGTAGCCAGTGAAACCTTCCCGGCTGTACACTGTTCCCACGGGATTTCTATGGCCCACGCTAACCCCTTTCTCCAGGTCTAACCAGCACACTTCCAACTGGCACAGGAATGTCCTGAACGATCCAGAAATAGAGCCAGTACTTGGAAAGGCTGTGAACACCAGCTGCGGGCTTTCTTTTTGGGTGGCCTCAGCATCTGACCGTAGCTTAAGAGCCACATCCAGGCTCTACCTGAAACAAGCCCTGGAACAGCTGTTCACCTGGATGACTTTGAGAAGCGTCAATAGGAAACACCCAAATCAGTCCCGGTATGGGGAGACAGGGATGAACCATACAGTGCTCTGCAACATGGTAAATTCAGTCTTCGACCCTTAGTAGCAGCCCTGGCACTGTGCAGCCACGCAGCATACAGAAATCAATACAAATCCACTCCTCTTGTTAAAATTCATCAAAAACATTCTGTAAGGGTAACTACTTCTGATAGAAGTTACTTAATCTGGCAGATATTAGATCTAACATATCACCTTTCTCCCTATGTAAAAGCATAAAGCCAGAATAAACTCTCTACTGTGCGCTCTAATTTGACCAAATGTTATTAAGTGCCTGGGCTTGATCCAGATCAGATTTGTATTGCTGGCTAATCTAATGTTGTACGGACCCAGTATTAATGATCACGGAGCAGCAGCAGCACAGAGATATTCAGCAAAAAGCTACTGATGCTCAACACCGCAATCATATTAGCTATCTAGACTGCACTGGTAGGTAACTAATACCGCTGAACTAACCTGCAATCCTCCGCCGACATGTATCTAAACTTACTTAAGCATTCTCAGATGTACACACCGGACCAGAGAAAGCAGCAATATCCGTACAACAAGAGCAATTAGTTTTACCACTAAAAATAAAGTTGGTATTTTAGAAGCAACGTTGATTGAACTACTTTTTTCCCTTGTACTGAGAGATAATATTTCATTCAAAGATTTATTTATTGGATGCAAATCCTTAATTCACACTCTATTGTACATATAACACATACACAGCACTCCATTGCTACAGAAATCAGATTCCAGTCTGGTGAAGATGGATTTGAAAAGTAATGCTTTCCGCAGCTGGTGAAAACCAGTCACAAATACTTTCAGAAGCCGTAAGACCGTCTAAAGATGTGAGAAAAAAAATGTGTGTGGACACACAGGCATATAGGCAACTGCATAACTTGGATGGGAAATCGACTGAAGCAGTTTCTCCCTGGAAATGTTTCATAGGAATGATAACACATAATTTGATTTTTGTCCATTATAGAAATGTAATTGTTAACTGCTACAAAATAAATAGCGTACCTAATGAAAACTAAATGCAGAGAGTCTGCAACCTACTCTTACAGAGAAACTAAGAAAAAACTGATACAAAATTACAGTACATTACACCTCGGTCTCTTTTCCATGTCTACAACTACACAAACATGCCAGACTTGAGGTGTATTTCTCAAAACCACTTGAAATAGTAAAACTAAGATTACTTTTCTTTTATAATGCTACATAAAGCTGACTTTTGAGCAAAAGGAAGTAATAGGTGAAAATATGTTATTTAAAAAAAAGAGTTAAGAGGCTAATAGAGACAGTAAACTATAATTTACTAGAATATATAACTTTATAAATTCTAACCACCTCTGTGCAACATGCTAGAATCTGTGCAGCTTAAAAGCAAATCAAGTCCCCCCTCCCGCAGCAAGAAACCCAGAGCTAAGGTTTAAATCTCTGCTCTATTTTAGTCCTGTTAATCCCCATGGAAGAGTTTTAAGTCTCATTTGGGTGCCGAGTACACCAAGCTGTCTTCAGATCATCGCATTTATAACTTCTTTTCCCCCTCCACTGAGTGTCAACTGACTGCCCTCACGCCTGGTAAACAGAGCACTGCTGCAGACAGCGCAACAAGTCAAAGGAGCAAGCCTTACACATGGCATAAAGACTTAACAGGCCTACAGACATGTGAACCTGCACGCTCCACGTGGAAACCTTCCACGGAAACAGCTATTTTGCCAGACTTAGACTGTTTCCTTCCCCCGGTGATGTCTCTAGGACAGCATGCTACACCACCACGAGATGGGCGCTACCTCCCTCCCTTCCCACTGCTGCTTTTCCTAACAAAAAGGGTAAAGCAGGAGCTTGAGAGGCACTGTTTGACTTGCCAGTAAATAAAAGAAATGTGAGCTTTTAATTAGATGTAGAAGACTTGGAAAAAATTTTCAGAAATCTTCTAACCTACCTTGACTGGTACATTTACCATACAAGCGTAAGGAGAGTTATGGGCACAGACAGGACACCAGCAAGCTGAAACTCCCTTCTGTGTTTGACACATCTCATCTCAGCCTGCTCTCCCTGCTAAGGCTTTACAGGGCCAGATGCCACAATTAATTGCTGCAGATTTTAGTTCCGCTAATTAGAACTCAGCAATTCTTAGGATGCAAAATAACACAATACTTCTCACAATTAAATCTGAGTATTTGTTGAAAATGCACACTGGGTTTCAATAACACAAACACCTTGAGTGGACTCAAAGCGGATTTTTGAATATTTGAAAAACCCATTAAATGTCATTTTAAGCCAACTATATATATCCTTGGTGGCACGTTCAAAATTCAGTTGCAAAACCAAAACCAACACAGATAAAGCAATAATGCCAGAGGCATAATTTCTGTAGCAAACATGCACTTGAAGAAATTAAGATGCTGAAGCATCTTCTCATCCTTCAAGTCATTAATTCATCTTTTTTTTCTAAATCAGAAGAGTAAAAAAAGACCATATAGCCCCAACTCTGAAGAAATGCTATTCTCAATACACCTGTGTTCAACCACAGCAACTTTCAAAATAAGAAAATATTTTACTAAATCCATTTTTCCCTTTAGCCAAAATGTCTGAAGTCAGCCTGACTGGAACCAGGCATGCGATCCACACAGGAGATGGATAGCAGGACCCTTAATCTTTAAGGCTCATTAGTTCAATTCCAGCCCACACCGGTAGTCACTGAAAATTTTATTAAGTAATGGCTGTTCGGAAGCCATCACACGCAGTCCATAGGAAATGTATTAGTACACTTAAGCCCGTCTCAGAAGAGAGGCTACAGAGTTTGTGCCTCTAGAGACATTTTCTTCAATTCCTGCCAACTGCATCTGAAAAACAAGTTAAAATAGTTTGTTATGGCACAGAAATTTGCAGTGACATTGTCAATGTGCCTTAGTAATCAGGTCCATTCTTCCAGCGTTACATGGAATTAAACTGAAAAATTCCTCCAGTAGTACCAGGAAAACAACACAGCCTGGTTTTTGGCATATTTGTGCCCTATTTTGCATTTCATTCCCCACTGCAGGGAGTTATTGATGGGGATTTATAGCAATCGCACATCCTCTGCCTCCCCAAGAAGTCGGGCTGACAAAAGATTGCTGCCAAGATAGCAGGAAGATGAAAAGATATCAAAATACCACCAAACCCTCCTACAGCTATGAAAGCTCATTCCTGCACTTACCTGTGTTTGCATAAATACCAAACATCCCCAATGAGGATTACAAAGGTTTAAGTATGGAGAGGAGCGAGCACTATGATGTAATTTGTGGAGATAGTCCAATTATTCACTAGCACTCCATACCATCATATGGGCAGGGGGGAGGAGCAAAACAAACACACAAAAAATCAAAAGCAGAACTTTTACTGATTTACCCAGGATAGGAAGAACACAAAATATTCTTAACTACAGAGTTTTTGTTATGAATGCATTACAATGATACTAGCGGATATTCTTCTTCATATTAGGGTAGATCTTGTAGTTACACTGATGTCTAGGTTGGCACTTGGCTAGCATACTGGCTGTTAGCTAAGTATGTAACTCCCACTGCTAAAATTTGAATAGTACTTGCCCATATTCTGTTAACTCTCTAGCTATCCTGAAATAAAACACGTGAAGGCAAATAGCGAGCAGCAGGTGTCGGAGGTACAGCTTTTCCGCCTGCGTGCCCACATCGTGCGCGAGGCCCCCAACATCCTGCCACCACTGCAGCCTGCTTGCTCCCCAGCCTCTGCATTTTGCTACAAATTCTATTTTCACCACTCATATCTAGCAGATCTCAATTTTCCCTCTTTTAGAAGTCATTTCCCAATAGTCTACTTTCCATTAAAAACCCTTTGGAAAGATTCAAAGCCTTTTAGCATTTCAGTATACTCATCTTAAGGAGAAAAGCACAGACAGCTCTACGTGAAGATCCCCAAAAACCTGAGGTGCGGTTGCAATTAGAAGTCTGAAGTATGATTATATCTCATTCGTCCACTCTTTAGAACAAGTTAAAACCAAGTCTCAAATTCAGTATTGAGAAAAAAAAAAAAATCCATGGGTGAAAATAACTGCCCATAAATAAAACCAACCCTGTATAGCTAGAATAATTAAATTTTGCTGCCAATGTGATCTCAAGTACTATCAGTTAAACAAAGGAAAAATGAAAAAATAATTCATTTGTACTTTTAAGAAATGTAAATAAAGTTCACCCGTTCCACGGTTCTTCCCAGGAACACAACTATAATCTAACATACTATCTTACCTAAATTACTAGGTATAAAGATATATTAACCCAATGGTGGGAAACAATCGAATCCTAATGCCTATGCTGATCTCTCAAGGAGATCTTTAAAGGTCAGACATGGTAACTGCGCATCTGACTATGAAAACAAGGAATAGTTATTTTGTAAAATATTTTTATTCCCTAAGATTTGCTGGTCTCCAGAGTTTTTGTGAATTAGAAATGATTGAACTTGGTATGCTGAGAAGCCGCATTCAACACAGTGGAACTAAAGATACACTTCCAAAGAGCAGGATTTTCTGTTTATTCAGTTGCCAGAATTTGATGAATATGTGCACTGGATGAAATAAAATGTCACATATAGAGGTGTTAACTCAGTTATTGTTTTGAGATCTTCATTCTAAAACCTTAGAAAAGACAGTCCAACATCAACAACAGACCTCTGAAAACTGCAGTGCAGCGCAAGGAATTAAAATAACCTGATTAGATTTCATACTTTAAGTGATCTAGAGAGATATCTATATTAGATTAGAAAAAAACCAGGCAGACTGTTTCTCTGCATCTATGGCAATTCCAATATAGGGTTTGTTTGTACATTGGAAATGTTGTATAACTTATAATCAGTGAATCATCCAAATGATGAATCAACACAGTTTTACTATCACAGTTAACAACTATATACCGTCAATTTTGAGACTGAATGGTAAATGATTTGACATCATTTTTGATAAACTATTCCAGTGAATTCACACACATGGTAAATACACTCAGCCCATTGATCCTGGCATCGATATCCACAATTTCTTCTCTCAGGCTGCCTGCTCTATATATAACACACCAATATCCAATCCTTATACCAAAGCTCCTGAAGTATCAAAAACTGATATTAAATTTTTTTCTTATCGCAACACACTGCTGCAGCTGACCTTCCTTATTACCCTTTATATCCTCTGTTTCTTCCCTTCAAATGATTTTTACAAAGTTTTGTGGTGGCAGAGCTCTCTTGACTTATTTATAACCCCGTACCATTTATAGGGATTCATCTTCTAATGCATGGGGGGATGAAAGGCTGCAAGAGATGAGCTCTGGTAACTAAACTATTTCTACTGAATGTAACAGTGGTCATTCTGTACATCAAATTGAGGACCTACTGGTGATGAACTGGCTCCCAGTCCAATTCGTCCACTAGTTGTTTCAAGCCGCAGCCAGAGTATAAAATACATAAAGGTACTGGCTGAGGGCAGTGCCGGAGAGCACAAATCGATACTGTCACCAGAACTAAGGGTCACACAAGCGGAAGAGCACTCATCGGGATGCCGTAGTGGCTTGCCTAGAACCAAAACAGCAGCATATTAAAAGAGTGTAACTAACAATAGTGTATCACTGTATCGCAACGCTGATGGCGTAGCCAGACACTACTTATAAACACCTATGTAAGCGTGTGACCGTGACCACAAAGAGGCCAAAAAAAAAAAATCCCCCCAAAGACGGATGCAGTTGCATGCAGGAAGCAGCCAAGTAACCAAGTGTTACCTGGTCAGTCTCATTCCCAGAGAGATGTGTGCGCGCGTCTCTGTGCTCGGGTGTGTACTCATACACATTCAGTTGCAACAATACCCATCATATTCTGCATGGACCCAACTCGAACTCCAGCAAGCCTTTGCCCTGAACCGGAAGGCATCTGGAGGGGTGCGCACACAGAGCTGGGAAACAAAACCCGCTGGTAGCTGCATCCTCTGCTGTGGCTGTTTTTCTGTTTTAAAATATCTACATTCAGTTGCAGCAAGACTCATGGAAAAACTATTTAATATGAAGTACACAGGTTGCAGCATGGACTCAACCGCTGAGCCTCTACACTGTACTGAGATTTAACCTTCATTAACTTCAGTCACACGTGGTTGTGCGGAGGACACAACTTACCACTTCAACAATGACAGCAAAAGGTTTAAGGACATTTCAACTCGAGAGCTGGCTCCCCAGGAGACCCATTCACTTAATACATATTGTGACTTACAGATGAGGTGTTTCGCTTCCATTAACTACAATGCGAACTGAAGTTTCTACTTCCAATTTGACTTCTTTAATGGGGAGTTAATGGTACATAAGAATTCATAGCAAAATAGATAAATTAAATCATTGCAGACACATGCAAAGCTTTTAGGAAACTCACACCTCTCCCCCACTGTACCCAATTTAGCCATCCTTCTTGCAGAAACAGTACCATTTGAACAGAGTTTTTAACTTTCCAGTTTTTAGCAAACATTGAATCAATGATTAAAAAGCTGAGAAATAAAGTTTATTATGCTATTGATTCTGGACCCTTGAACTATTTAGGTACCAATTTTAACAATGATAGTTGACTAATACTGCAGCATCGATTACACACAAAAGTTCTGCAATTAAAGAGTAAGACTTATTAAGGATGTTGTCATCACATACCATTTAAACATTCTGAATGGAAAAAAAAGACTTGGGTTTTTTTTCACTTGATGTAAGCATGATATAAGCATGGTACAGCTTTCTACCTAAATTAATATTACACTGTATAAGGTAATGGCACTCAGGCTGCATTACAAAAACCAAAACAAACACAAAAAGAGAGTCCTGCTCAGCACATAGACATGATTACCAGGGGCATTTCCTTTTGCCAAGACCGATCACCATTTTTTAGTTTCAGCAGACATAATGCAAGAAAAATCAGCACAGGAGGAATAAAACAGCCTGTTTTTTAAAGGCCACTCGAGTCACAACAAAGTTCTTTAGCACACAGGTGTATGAACAGTTGGGTTTTGGGTTCTCTTACCAGTAAAACCTACATACTTTTATCCGTCTGACCTTGAGCAGCTCCAACAGCAAGCAGTTCCCCCAAGGGTAACAGCAAAGAGGTTCCACCAGTATGACCTGGACTTTGTTTACCATTTCAAGCAGCCATATATGATAAACCATAACCACATGCAGCACACAACTGTGCCTAGCTTACATGGTGTTAAAAAAAAAAATAATCACAAAGCAAAGATCAGGAAACAGCAGTAACTTATTATCAGGAATAACAGCCACCTCTACCCAGCACTGACTCTAACAGGGTAAAGTACTTCATTGCATTGTAGTATGCTGCACGAATGCAATGCTAAGACTACAGATGAACAGTTTGAGAACTGTATGATTTGACAGGAAAATAAAAAAAAAAAGACATTCATTTTCTTTGGATGTTTCCATGACTACATGCAAGCAAGTTCCACCATTTCAGAGGTGTCTGTAAACTCATGTTATTAACCCTGGAGTGGGAAAAAAAAAAAAAAAAGCATCCTTCTAAAAGCTCCATGTGAAACCCAGAAGAGAGCAATGTTAACACTCCTATCAAGCTTCAGAGAAAAAAGGTTTCAGCTTTACCTAACCACACGAAAACCAAAGACTGAGCAGAACTTTGTCCTATGGTAACATCATACCAACATAAGTCGTCAGATGGTAAAAAGTAAGCTGATACATGAGCAACAAGGGAGCTAAACCACTGCTGTATTACAAATAATTGTGGTCTAAATATTCGTTAAAACTAAATGCATATTTACAACAGCTATTTGGAGACAAAGACCAAAGTCATCAAAACATGTAATTTTCCAGAAGAAATGACACCTCACAGCATTTTGGATCCCTGTTACCTTTCCACCCGCAGCCTGCGGGGCAGCAGGGGTCCTCACTGCCGAGACAGATGCTCCACTCACCCATGCATGCCTCTACACCCCGCTCAGTTAACGTGGGGTAACCAAAGGGGTGGCGCGGAAAACAAAGGTGCACTCACCGTTCCGGCTTTCTTCATCAATAGGAACTATTGTGGCTGGAGGACCTGTTCTGGCCAATTTGCAATCTATAAAGATGAAAAAAGAAGTTATTTCTAATTCCAGAAGAAGGATCTGGGGGTTCTGTTGCTGTTTTTTAAAACAAGTCAGCATATTCGGCATACTTAAGACAAGTATTCACTTAAATATGATGTATTTACGAGCTACAACTGTTAACTAAGTTACACTCACAGAGGATCAAAATCCGAGGTGTTTTCTTATCTCTTGCTCAGATAAACTTCATAAAGCAAAGGAGAATCTGATGATAAAGGATTTAACATCTCAGATGCTGATCTGTATTTAAAACAAACACTTAAACGGCAGAATCTTAATAGGGTTTGTTCTGTTCTCTCTTATGCGAGCCTTCCTTTCCACATCATGAACACACACCCCGAATCGCTGTCACACTCCATCACGACACAGTTTGACGGCTCCACTATAAACCTGTTCGTGTCTTGCTCTAGAGATACCACCAGGGATCTCAGTGAAGCAGAAGTCATTCAGGACAGAGATAATACGATGGTAATTTAACCCAAAGAAGTAACAGACGAATGATTAAAAGGTATAAATTGTAATTAAAGCTTCACAACAGAAACAAACATAATTTGAATTTAATTGCAACAAAAGGATCTAATTAAAGAGAGCAAACAGAATATTAACTATGTTCTAAGGAAAATAAAAATTAAAAACAGACGAGCAATGTTCGGGAAGTTACATTTTGCCATCTTACCCTCATATTGCCAGTCTGGAGTCAAAAGTTTAGAGTCATCAGTGGAAGCAGAGCAGAATAACAAAAGAAAATAAGTAAGATTTTGTTGGTTTACTCAAAGGACAGGTTCAAAGACAAAGCAGTACATGCAGATCCAGCAAATGTATAGGTGTAGTCTTAAAACATATAAAAGCATGTATACTACATGTGATGACTGTACTTTGTGAATAATTTGGTTTTCTACATTAATAAGGAGAAAAATATTACCTCTTTAAAGCACACAGAAATACAAGTTAGATAAGTAGTGCTTTTCATTTTCAAAGTCTCCCAGTACCACTAAAACAGCATAATAAGAGACAACCATCCGCCTTCCCATTTCACCATGGAGAACTGTGTATGAGATTGAAGTCCACAGCTCTAAAGACATTTAGACGCTTCTCTGACCCTCCTGATGGCTACACCCCATTTGTAAGAAATGACAGCTTCTAACTGGCCAAGGAAGAAAATGCTGGAGCATCACTATATTTTTTTCAGAGGCCTAAACACTTTACACAAAAAAAAAAAAAAAACCAACACACAAACAAACCAAAAAAAACCCACCTGTAAATTAAACACTAGATCAAGCCAAGGTAAAATATTTCCCAGCTTAAGGTAAAAATTACACATTCATTGACTTCAAAAGATCTGTGCTGCAGCTAATTACAGACTATAATTACCCCAGCACAGACAAGACCTACGAAGGAAGATCAAAACGGTGAAGCATTTATTCAGATCTCCATTTAGGTGAAGCCTCTAAAGAACAGCTCTGTGGCACGGTAATTTCCTCTAGCAACAGCTCTGCTATTCAGCTGATGAGTTCAACCGCAAGACCAAGCTTCTAATCACCAAGGGTAAGGAACTGACAGCACAGCATTCCTTGAGGCTGTTAGCATTTATGAACAGCCTGAATGACACCTGAATTAATACTAATGATAACAGTCACATTGCAATTTTTTTTTTTTTTTCCTTTTTAAAGACACAGAGGTAAACCTTGCTCTGAAGGTAAAATACAGTGAGACTGTGTGGGTCCTTACATCGGTAACACTGCTTGTAGAGCTTCACAAGCCCACTTGGTTTGCTATCCTAAGCAGTCTAAATGAAATTGTTTCATGAACAAATTCTCAGTACTTATTCCTCTTATTCCTATATGCTCTACTTTGATACATAAAAACTGAACACTTTCTGTTGATAATTTTAAAGCTTTTTGTTCTGAAGGCATTAACAGAGAAAACAGACCACCTGAAAAACAACACTTTTCATCGTAGTTTCCTAGGAGCATATCCTGTGGGAAGATAAGCAACGCTTGCATATCTACATGAAACAATGGTATTTTTTTCCCCTGCTCTTACTTTTCTCACTGTGTGCTATAAAAATAACAGGACAACCAACACAACTCTAACCTCTTCCAGAAACATGTGATACTATTTTCTAGAAGTTCAGGATTGGCTAACTGAATGACCCTTCAACAAACTCTTCATTACGGTGATGAAGATCACCAATACAAACTTGATGCTCTTTGAAAACTGAATGAGCTTCTTCCCCACCACCTGTTTCCACAATGATGTTTTCTGCTTGCTGGGTGCCTCAATGAAACGTTCACTCAAATCAGGCCAACCTCTAGTTCTATTCTTCACTAAGCAAAGCATCCAAATTACAAGTCAATCATATATTAGCAGTCCTTTCACAGGATTGGTTTTCCACCAAACGCATCAGGATTTTCAGGAATATATCCAAAGCAACTATATGTTGTGTTTACAACGAATACTCAGAGAGTCTCGGAGAAAAGGCAGGCTATACAGTTAAGTTCAGCTATTTGTGCAAAATTTATTGCAATTGTGAGCAGGTGAAGCAAATTTCAATGAAAAGAAGAGATCAGAGCAATAGCCAAAACTATTTCTATAGCTTGGGGTGTGTGTGTACGACACAACAGACACACCCCCCCACCCCCAAAAAAAACCCCAACCAAACAACAAACACACCGCCACCAAACAGGATGTGTATTAAAACTCTTGCTGTGGATTACTCCCATGGCACCTGATAAAGGTACTTTCCATTATGCTTAGTGTGCATGCACAGTAAGACATGTCTCATGAGCCTCAGTTGAGATTCCACAACCCTAAAGAAAGAGGACATTCTGCATGTAAGCAGGAAATCTCTCGCCTGCTTGAAAGCATGTTGTTAGCGAAGTAGCCTTGAGCAGCCTGCAATGTATAAGATAACAGGAGCAGCCTGCATGCAGAGGAGAAACTCAACTGTCTTGTTGCAATCACCATCTAGTTAGAAACAGTTTTGCAGTGTGGAATCCCACCAACTCAGCATCCTATATCAAAGGTAAAAAGTGCGCAATGAAGATGACTATAAGCCTTCCTCCAGAAGACCCCCAAAGATGACCACCAGATGACAGCTCGCCTGCGCAAGGAGGAAGGAGCCTATGATAATGAAACTCTGAAAAAAAATAATTATAATAAACACGCCTATTTCCTGTACCAATTGTAATAACCTCTCTAGGACGAGAGGAAATGGCTTCAAGTTGTGGCAGGGGAGGCTTAGACTGGGTATTAGGAACAATGTCTTTACTGAGAGAGTGGTGAGGCATTGGGATGGGCTGCCCAGGGAGGGGGGGAGTCACCCTCACTGGAGGTGTTTAAGGAACATGTGGATGAGGCACTGTGGGACATGGTTTAACAGACAGGGTGGAGCTGGTTGATGGTTGGACTTGATGATCTTACAGGTCCTTTCCAACCTTAGTGATTCTGTGAACCCAACCCGCTCCCTTAATGAATATGCATGTTTCTCTATCATAAAAGAACACAAATTATAGGATGTGGTGTGCAAGTTTGGAGGAGCGATCCCCCTTGCACCCAGCACTGCAATGAACATACCTGCTTTATAACTCCCCGTGAGCTGTAGAGTTTGCTTCCGCACAACATCGCCAATGAAAAATTTCTAAAGAAACATGTAGTTTTATTGCGTAGATAAGAGTTTACAGATTATTTCATATAATTTCAACCATGACAGTACCAGCCAAATATCAGATTGCTTTTTAAGACGTCTGTCACCCCTCCCTCCCCTTCTCAAAGACTGAACCTAATAATGCCACAGCCTTAATTAGTTTTACATTCATCACCACACCGTTAACAGATAAATTTAAAATTTGTGTAAGACTACCATTTCCAATTCAAAGGGATATAATAATTTTAATTTAAAACCTTAAAGACAAGCTACATTTTGTAAATACATAAGTGGTACCTTTTTCTTCCCTTGCAAAATACAATCAATAAGCAGCAGCTGAAATAAGACCAAGTGCTCAAGCACCGTGTAGTATCACCAGTCAGACCTGGTGGAAAACACTGGATATATAAAAAAGAACATCTTTTAGAGTGAGCCAAGTGCACAGAAAGGTTATTCCCATGGCGAGGAAGATGGAGAGCCCATCCCGTAAAGACAAGAGAGGCTTGAATTATTTAGTCTAGGAAAATGAAAGCCCTGTAGAAAAACATTTGGGTAAGTATCAAGAAGGAAATATGAGTTACTTAAACTAAAGCACAATGGCAGTGCAAAGAACACTATTACTGCAAAAAAGAAATGGCTACGTGCTGCCCCCAGATTTGAAAAGTAGGTTTCCAGCCCAAACTTCCCCCCCGCCCCCTTTTTCTTTCTTTCTTTTTTTTTTCTTTTTCCTTTTTTGGAATGGCAGAAAAGGGAGCTCCTGAAACACACTTCTACAGCAGGAAAAGCACAGAAATGCATTTCGAGCATTTTTGAAATATGCATTTATTAGCTTAAGAAGGGGATTACATAAAATGCTCCTCAGAAATATTATGTCAGGGCTCAGTTTTTCTCTGGTTTTATTTTTAAATTGGTCAACAGAAATTATTTCAGCAGTAACGGATTGTTTTTTTCAATATAAACAGGGACAGAATTGCAGCACTAAAGGTGACTTACGAAGGAAATATTTCCACAAGCCTTTACTTCCCTATTCTTTTGTTCTGAAGTGCCCTATTTCTGATCATGGGCCTCAGTATAAATCTATTAGATACTTCAACTATTCCAATTTCATGCTGCAGATTACCACAATACTGAGGTGCACCCAACTAACAACTCAAATTTTTAATAAAAGTCTTGCAATTGCTAAGACAGGATGGTATCTTTCCATCGCAGTTTGTTAGAAAAGAGGCACCATGCCCCACAAAGCAGCAGCCAGCGAGCAGCTGCAGGGAACGCCGCACAGACAGAGGCTGCCTGACTTGCCTTACCAGAAAGAGCGGGGAGAGGCGACACGCCAAACCATCGTCTCTTTGTTCTAACTTTCTCAATAAAAAGCAAGCGTTCCTTGAAATTCCTGGGCATAATGGAGTAGTCATGGAAGTCAAATCATGCTAAGTTGAACACACTTTAAGGCAGACAGAAAAGAGCTCCCCTATCTACAGTTTTCACGCTATGCGTTATTTTAAGCAGCAAAGAGCGGGGAGAGGCGACACGCCAAACCATCGTCTCTTTGTTCTAACTTTCTCAATAAAAAGCAAGCGTTCCTTGAAATTCCTGGGCATAATGGAGTAGTCATGGAAGTCAAATCATGCTAAGTTGAACACACTTTAAGGCAGACAGAAAAGAGCTCCCCTATCTACAGTTTTCACGCTATGCGTTATTTTAAGCAGCAGTGCCGGTAAACGTAATCAAGATGTAGCAGTGCCCTCCTTCCAGGCACCTAACAGAAAAGGCAGGAGGCATCAGGCAAATAGAAATTAGTAAATAAAATAACAAGCTACAAAGGCTTTCCTAAAAGCTTAGAGAAAGCATTTTTGTTCCTGTCATTAACTTCACTATTTCATCTCACCAGTGTGTTTGCTTTATAAATTATATGTTCAAGGCAAAGGCAGATAAATAAAGGGCCTGTCTCCTTGGGAGCAAAGTAGAAATCTATTTAACAAACTCTTCGTGGAACAGTTACATGGCTCGTATCCATTTGGTTTCTGGTCACTAATTTTCATTATTTTAATGTCTAATTACTTTTAATGAGATGGCTCAGAGAAAACCCTCAGTCATTGTTCTAGGTAAGATGCTCTGCAAGGTCAAACAGCCCAAGCCAAAACAAAGGTAACAACTTGAGTAACACTGCATTTCGCCAACCAAGACCTGCCTGATCACCTTCCTTTCACCTCATCACGTGTAGATGGGGAGCTAAGCGATACAGTTTAGGGGTGAACTTGGCAGTGTTAGGGTAAGGGTTGGACTCAATGACCTTAAAGGTCTCTTCCAACCTAAAAGATTCTATTATTCTCTCAAAGCCCCTTCCCAGCCAACAGTTACGTTACTTAGAGGACTTCTCTGTATTGCAACTTCACAGGTAAACTGAAACACCTATAAGAATGAAAACAAGTGTTACAGAATTAGCTAATAACAAACATCAAGTGCAGGGAACTGACATGAAACATGAAAAATTCTAGACACTGGAGTGGAGACAGTCCTGTGACAAGCCAGGGGTTTATCTGCCTAACAACCAAAGGCGCCTTCCACCCACTGCTCCCCCACAAGGGTGAGGGTTCACAATTAAGGGCAGCACACTTTCCCCTCCCAAACTCCGCATTCCCACCATCCCAACAGGCCAACTGCATCCTGAAAAGCCCCTCTCTGGCAGGGGGCCTTTTTCTCCTGCCATCTCCCAAGAGACCAGTTCCTCTGCAGAGGTGTTTCAGAGGACCTTACAAACTGGTCTCCTGCTCCAAAGCACTTGAGGGACGCTCATCTTCGCCACTAACTGTAGATGGAGTTTACGAGGCTACAGCAGCCTTTGCAAATATCTCCTTAATAACACTTCTTATAAGCCCCATATTCATACACTTGCAAAGAGGTCTGTAGCCTCACACACACTTAGAAGCCATCTGACAATGAGAACACAAAGTCAGAGGTAGAAGCCGTAATCAAGAACAGCCTATAACATCCCTCTACTAAACGCAATCACTTGGAAACCCAAAATACCCATTCATACTTCAAATATCCCGAAATTCCAACTAATTAAAACATTTGAATTAGTGGGGAGCAGTGTCTGAAGTTGGCTGTTCTGGTCATCAAATCATATGACTGCAAGACATGCAATAGCATTGACTGCTTCCAAGTTTAATAATGAAAATGGCTTGCCCCATTAAGCCTTACAAATTTAAGCGACTATAATCAGAAAAGTTATCCCACAACATTTGAGAGGGGCTGCGTGTTCCCAGTAACACTACACAACTTTAAGAAGAGTTCAGTAACTTAGTCCTACCCTAACATCAAAGACAGAAAAAGCTTTACCCTGACAGAAATGCAAGTGAGCTACCCTGCAGGGACTGATCTGGAAAACAAACAGCCAACCCGAACCTTTCCGGGGACATTATTCCCTGAAATAGCAGTCACCTCCTCCTAAGCCCTCCTGAAATTAAAACTAAAAAGGATCCACTTCAATATGCTAATCACCAACTTTTCTTCCAGCTGCTTTAAAAAACCCCAATTATTACTCTAAGTTATTTTACATTTTCTTTTATACATTCAGATAACTAGTTCTGTTTGTTTTTATTTAAACAAAGTCACAGGGAGTACAACAACAGGCAATCTCAAAATACTGACTCATTTCCTAGCAGATACACAGCGTGATTTAAAAGACTTATTAAATGAAGTTCTACTAACTACTGAAGGAAATTATCTGGTAGCAGAATAAAACTTCATTCTTTGCCACTGGAACAAAGAACAGACTCTAGACTAAAGTCTATCAGTTGTCAGTAGTTATCAGTAATTGTAGAAGGCTCTATTACTCTTCAACATCAATCCCTTCCTTACCTAGGGCTTCTCCCAGCGTCAGAAAATTGTACCATGCAATTACTCTGTATTTACGTTTCAGACACTTTTGCTGTATTAACGAACTTAAGAATGTTTAACTTAACAATTACGCAGTATTTGCCTGTTAATTTAATCCAAGCTGAAAACATTTCAAAAGGTGATGTGTCACACTAAGAACAGCTTCCCTGTGAAGTTGCGAACTCAAATGACAGAATTAAGGCCTGACAACTCTGACACACCGAAAAAAGCAACATTTGTTCAACAGGACAAACTCAAATCTATCTTCAAGCAAAGCCTACAAAAGCAATATTCCAAAACCACAGTATTAACTCCTAATAGATTATTAAATCTTAATAGATTAACTCTTAATAGAAACCCCCCCACCCTGTTAATTTGTCCAGACTCTTCCTGAATCCATGAAAATGTGTAGCAACTTAGAGCAAGCTTATTTTGAACCTAGTCAGTGCTTGTTCAGATGGTATCACTTATCACGGTGCAGGAATAAACAGCATCAAACCACTCCCTACTGACCCTCTACACTCTCTCTGACTTCAATAGACCATTTTATTATCCCTAAATATTGCAGCAAACAATAATTTAAAGTGTGTTCAGGATTCTGACGCACTTCAGTGACTATGTGCTATGATGAACAAAAATGGTAACAAAGACAATTTAACATTAACAGTGGTTACCATCTTTAAACAAAGTCACTCGTAGCCAATTGGAACTCCAGAGCCGCTAGACAAAGAGCCCTGCCAATGCCTCGGAATCATCACAAATTGCGCCGAGATCATTTTTAAGCCACATGTGCAAATGTAACAATAAGGCAGGTTAACGACATACAGGACCAGTCATCTTAAGACCTCTTTAAAACTCACGTAGACGAGTCCAAGCAACAGCTTTTACGCTAACACCAGATACATCATACTGTATCAGAAATACAGTGGCAGTTTAAGATGTCACGGTCTCCTGGCTGGAGGAAAAGCCACCCCTACCACTGACCTGGCAAAGCAGAGCACATCGACATCTGAACTAAGCTGACTTGTTTTGTCCTCGAGTCCACGAGGTTGCCATGTGCGATCTTTTGATTTGGCTCAGCTGTTTGAATAGCAGCAGCAGACGACAAAGTGGGAATAAATGACTGGCAAGTGAGATGGGAGGCTCGCTGACTTGTTTTGTCCTCGAGTCCACGAGGTCGCCATGTGCGATCTTTTGATTTGGCTCAACTGTTTGAATAGCAGCAGCGGACGACAAAGCGGGAACAAATGACTGGCAAGTGAGATGGGAGGCTTTGACACCATGATCCACCCCTGCAGATTCTGAAGCAACTGTCCGACCACAGCCTCAAGCACAGACTATTTCTCTGAACACTGGAATCAGAGGCCCAGCTCCTTACCTGTGCTACACACCAAAGGGGATGCTAAAGCCACTTTGTGTGATATACATGTGAAGGTGAAAACCTCAGAGTTGAACACCGAATGCTGGGAAGTCAACCTCTAAGAATGGAGCACTGACAAGTCATTTAGTACAAGAAAACAAACCTGACACAGCAGTAAGCAAGCCAATGTGATTTTCCAGAGCCAGAAGAGTGGGAGCAGAGTTAGAAAGAAGCCTGAATGAACACAACGAAGTTTTCTGTAGTACCTAGAGTAAAGCTAGAAGTCTAGATTTTTCAAGTTTTCTTTCTTCCCCTCTACATTTATATGCATTTTAATTTTGCTCCAGTAAGAATAAAGTATTAAGCAGCAGTCTTAATTTCAAGCATACTCTTTTCTTCAACTCTGACCCTTTCCATCCATATTGTGAGAGAAAGAAAAAAAGTGCCTGTGAAAGAGGGTTTTTCTTCAACTCTGACCCTTTCCATCCATATTGAGAGAGAAAGAAAAGAAGTGCCTGTAAAAGAGGGTTTAGGAAGTAAAAATATTTAAAGCCCCCCCCCGCCCCCCGCATTTCTTCTGCATTGTTAGGCACATAAAACACTTGCATAGAAGTCTTAAGAGACATACAGTGAGAAACACTAAGTCCAGTCCTCAAACCCGAGTCACTGATAATATTGTGGCCATTTTAAATAAGAAAGAGAAGTCATTAATACAAAAAAAAAAAAAAAATGACACATGACTTCTGCCTGATCACTGACTGGAAATTAAAGAGAGTTTGTGCATGTGCCACACAAAAGACATAGGTGGAACAAAGCCAAAACACCTGCACTAACTGATTTACTAAAACATTGCGAGAACAGCAAGTGCCACAAGGATATATTCTGAATCACTGGGGTGGCTGGAGAAGGTACAAGCTACTGAGAAAGCCTGTTTCAAGAGAACTAAGTGGTTCACAAAACAGAATATCAATGAATACAGGAAAATCTCAAGCCCACAGGATTTTTTTATTGAAATTCCCAGCAAAACTCTGGAGAGTTTCTGATGTGCAGGGAAATGATAGCATGTTCGCTGCTTTATTTAAATCAGAGACGCAAGAAATGGAAGAAATTAAATTCTAAGATTCTGTGGCATTGGCTGAGGTTAAAGCACCTCACATTTAAATCTGCTGGAAAATGTATTTCTGTTTTCAGATGCACTTTATTCTCGGAAACACCCCAAATGCTCATTAAACAGTCCTTTGAAAGACCTTATACTTACCTTTTTTTTTTTTACTTCCACTGCTCATTCATCAGGGAACACTCTCACAGAAAAAGCCCATGAAAGAGTCTCTCTAAACACCTCGATTTACAGAACAAGGTTCCTAATAAAGACCTACATAGAACCATACATTTAAGCTGAGTAACTAAGCAACCCAATTTAAGGGGAAAATGCCATGCCTTGTTTGCTGTGTGACTGAATTCAGAACTACAGCTGTGCAATTTAGGATAAGCTTGGCATAACCTTTACATTAGCAGGCTTGTACTGCAATTGCTCTGTATTGCCAATAGCATAAGAAAGGCTTTCACAGACATTTCTCAGCTCTTCCTGACAGACATCTCTAATTGTAGAAACTGGGAGGGAACGACAGCAAACTGGAGTTTGATTCAAACACGTTTGCGATACTAAAACCTACACTGAATTTCTGTGCTTTGATTCAGAGTGGCTCAGTTAAGCACTGCTTTAAAATTTGTAACTCAGAAATTCCAAGACTCGAGTG
This sequence comes from Podiceps cristatus, assembly GCA_000699545.1. Taxonomy (NCBI): domain Eukaryota; kingdom Metazoa; phylum Chordata; class Aves; order Podicipediformes; family Podicipedidae; genus Podiceps; species Podiceps cristatus. The sequence continues at coordinate 15,576 of KL287740.1, read as the reverse complement.
AAAGATGATCTAAATGTTAAAATCTGACTGCACCTGAACTTTGGCTGGTTCAGCCGGTTTTGTTTTTAACTAGACTAGGTGAGTCTGACAGATAATCAAACACAAAAAGTACATAAACCTAATAAAGAGTATTGTTGTAAACTCTTGTTCCCAAAGCCTCAGAAAATGTGCTTTTATACAGAATATGCAACCTTAACAGATTTATTTTGTAGCTTTATTTCCCCGTTCTTCCAACTCTCTTCATACAGATATAGTATCTATAAATGGCTTGGTACGTGAAAATTGCTCTGCAAGTGCTGCAGAATGCTATTTTACTTTAACTGCTTCAGAAAAACGCAGTGACGTCCATCTTTTGGGCACTATTCTTTCAGATTGAAACAACTTCCCATTTTATAAGCAGTCTTGGAGTTGACAGTCTTTAAAATTATACTTGTGCCTGAAAACCCTGTAAAACACATAAAAATATGATACTATGCCAAGTAGCACCTAAAATTGCTATTACCAAAAGTAATTTTTAAGACCATTAAAATGCACCGGATGACTCAAGAATAGCTGTAATGTCTTCAGAAGTGCTTAAACTTCAAAAGTTGGCTAAACCTGCTTTTAACCATTACTATGCACCAAGCATTAAAATTTCATGCTGTTTTCAATATTTTTAAAATTGCATTTCCCTTATTACCCGTGTGATGGATTTAAGAGAAAAATTTCATACAGGAGGATGAAAAAATATTTGGAATTAAACTGAATCTAGGTACTAAAGTGACAGCAATTTTAACTACTGTATAAAAGCAGATATTTAAATACTAGTACAAGTAACTCAGAAAATGCAGTTGGAGATACTCATAGCCCTTCATATTGTTAAAATTTCTTTATATGCAAATAAAAAGGGATTAGCATTTATTAACTGAAACATACGAGAGGAGACAGCTAAACTGCTTATTGATGAAATTTTGCTATATACACAGGAATATTTTCACTTTTAAAACAGACATAAAATTTCAGAATATTACATTACCATATGTGAATACCATTGATTTGTATTCTTTAGACTACGGGTTTAGCAATTTTCTTTAAAAAGCAGCACTTTATAGACCAGAAAAAAGTTGTGTTGACATGAAACTTCAAATTCCCTTTAGGTTTTTAAGATTATAATCTCCCCCTCCTCATCCAAAACACTTGCATGTTGCTGGTGAGTCACAAGAGGTATCCCCCAGGCCTCAGTGCTGGGGCGAGTTCCGTTTAATATCTTTATCAATGATCTGAACAAGGGGATTGAGTGCACCCTCGCTAAGTTTGCAAAACACTCTGCAGTTGTTGGGTGGGAGCATTGATCTGCCTGAGGGTAGGAAAGCTCTGCAGAGGTACCTGGACAGGCTGGATCGATGGGCCGAGATCAGTTGTATGAGGTTCAACAAGGCCAAGTGCTGGGTCCTGCACTTGGGTCACC
>KL287740.1:3328-13555 GCA_000699545.1 Podiceps cristatus | reverse complement strand
ACCAGGGAAGGTTTAGATTGGATATTAGGAAACATTTCCTCACCAAAAGGGTTGTCAGGCCCTGGACCTGGCTGCCCAGGAAAGTGGTGGAGGCACCATCCCTGGAGGGATTTAAGAGACATGTAGATGTGGCACTTGGGGACATTGTTTAGTGGTGGATTTAGCAGTGATAGGTCAATGGTTGGACTTGATGATCTTAAAGGTCTTTTCCAACCTAAACGATTCTACGATTTCATGTTATTAAGCAAAAAAACCCCCACCAAACAAACAAAAAAAACCCACACAAGAGTCAAGTTGTCAGAGTCTACCTCCTACCTTCAGCAGTAGAACAAGAAGTCGTTTTGCTCCTCTGAAGTCACCTATCCCATGCTGAGCACTAGCTGCTGTAAATATTTAAGTAGTTCAAGAAAATTCCACTTGGTACCAGATGTGCCAAATCTACAGCAGGTAACCAACGCCCACCTCCATCGAAAACAGGCTGCACTAATTAACCTGCCCGTTCCAGGATTGTTTATGTTTCAGGTAATTGACTAGCAATTTTGTGAACATTTACATACTGTGCCTATAAATATCTTTCTCATGACATCTCTAATGAAGTCAATGTTGATCAACATCTTCCTGTAATTTAATCAAGACATCAAGCAGCAGTGACAGAAGGTGAGGAAGTCGCTTTGCTGCTCAGTAAAGCAATGCCCCGCTGCGCCCTTCACGGAAATGAAGGGAAGGCAAGACAACTCCTTGCCTTACAAGTCACAGTGCTAAAATTAGCCAGCCAAAATAGACTGCCACAACTGCATTTTCAGTACAACAGGGCAGTACAATTTTTTCTTCTCCTTTCTTCATGGCAAATGCAATCCTGCTCTTGGGAGGACAAGCTGCCACATCCTACGGTCACGGGACTCTATCGGATTATCTAGCACGCACCAGAATATCCCCTACTCCAGCCCTGCAGAAACAAACATCTGTGCAACTGAGGACTGACCTGGAACTTTGTGCATTTAAAATATAGACCCTGCTGACGTGTCTTAAATGAATCATGATTTAATTAGCATTGAACACTGTAATGAAACAAGACAGATGCTGCACTTCAGTTTTGAAAGTGGAAAATTTTAGGTATTTATAGTAGAAGACACCGTATCTAACAGTAGTGAGACAAAAAAAACCAAACCCAAAAAACTTCAAAGGCACAGAAAAGGTCCAGACCTGTTTTTAAAGTGTATTTCCAAGCAGACATGTAGTAGCAGAACCCAGGAATTAGCACATAATGAATTTACAACTTGCAATGAAGTTCCTGGGGCTTCATAAAGTTAACTAACTTCACACAGAGGATGATGACACACATTCACAGATGTAAAAGTTAATTAGTCAAGGATCTGGAAAATGCTGCCCCTACAGCCTTGATGAAAAGCTGTGAGCAGAAAGTAGGCTCTAAAGTTGCAGATAGAGGACCTTTACCAAAAAAGGCATCTAAGACATTGTGCAGCTCTTACACACCACCTGAGTCACATTCATTTGCATGTTCCCCATCCAAGAAAAATGCAAAGTAATAAGACTTCACAGAAAATGTCATCCTTTGAAGTATCTGTTTAATAACTTATGGTCCAACAGATTCAATAATTGAAGTCTGAACTGCTTTCTGACCACCATAGCTCTAGCCTGTGTCTAAAAAGCCTCAAACTGAGTTAATTATAAAAGCAATAAGGTCTTTAATGTTGAATAACTGCAAAGAGTTATTTGTTTTTCTTCTGGTTAGATGCACGCTTTTGATACCTATTTTGTTGAGCAAAACCTGATACAATCTTAATTTTGTAATTAACATTCTTCCCATCTACACTGGTAATCATACCCGTTCTTACACAAGTTGTACTTTGTCTTCCTGGTCCAGCAGTTTATTGTTTACATTTTCAAATAAATTCACAAAGTATCTCCTAGTTCTAAACACAATTTGCATGAAAAAATGGGGGGCCGGGGAGGATTACAAAGCTTATGTGCAAAGTTAGTACTTTCTTCAATATTCCTTCAAAACATAATTTGGGAAAAAACTTCTGGGGAAAAGCATGAAGGTGTAGCTCTTTTTTGAAGCTTCTGTTTAATAAACAAACTAGAATTTCAGATGAAAGAACATGTCTATGGCATCATCTATTACTACTGTTAAATTTTCCATAACTGTACTTGTGTTTGGAAAGCTTGGGCCCTATTAAGTCAATAATAACCTGGTAAATGCAAAATATTAGAACTTCTATTTCTCTTTGAACTAATTCAAGATTTATTTTAATACATTTAAGGTTTTCAGGTATCTCCCCTGTAAAGCAACTAGGTGAGGAAAGAAGTATGGGATGAGACAAAGGACGGTTCGACTCAGCACCCTCCAGCAGACGGCAGTCGCTAGCATCCATCTGGAAATGGATTCCCAAAATGTGCCAAGCACCCCCAAAACATGGTGTTAAAGCCAAGCAAAGCAGCTGATGCTGGTGCTCAGGATCTTCAGGCTCTAAGCACTAAAATCTTGCAGAAACTTAGACATTTTAGACAGGATTTGTGTGTGTGTGTTTTTTTAAAAACACTAGTGAAAATGAAGTGAAAGCATGGTACATCTGCTGTCTGAAACCTTTATCATCAAACAACAGATAAATTGCAAGAAGAGAGTCGATACCTTTCCACTACATTGGAAAAGACATTTCATATCCCTTGCAATATGACTCCAAAGCCTCAAAATATTTACTTCTCAATTTTTACCTACTTAGAAAACAGTTACAAAAATAAACACCTCATAGGACACACTGATTACCATCAAAATCTATCTCTGTCTATCATTAATCTCTAGGAGAGCTGAGGACAAGGAAAAAAGATCTTTCGCTAAAACAGACACAAAGGTGGTACCTTTGCACTTCCCAAGATACCAAAGAGCAAAGAGATATCATAAAAACAGTTAAAAAATCTCCTGGATCCCAGTGCTAAGAATGAGTATAGGTAAATTAACATAAAACACAAGTTCAAGCTTCTTATTGCAAAAGCGATCAAAATCACAAAAAGAGGGGGATATTTGATGGCAGAATTTGATCACTGCTTCTTGTACAGCTACAGCTCTCCTCAGTGTTTCCACGCCTATGACAAACTACAAGTGTCAAAGGAATATCAGCTTCACACATCGGTGATCCTTCTTTCCCCTCCATATACATACGGACGCACAAACACTTCTCAAAACAGCATTAGAGTAGACAGGACCTTACGACACCTGAGGAGGTGTATTTGTTAAGTCAGTCCAATTCAAGTGCGTATTCATGGCAATTTTACCTCAGCAAGGATGGGAAAAGATTTTTTTTTTTTCCTTAAATTACAAAAATGTAATAATAATTGGGACCCACAGGGTACACAGAGGCCACAAGCAGGAGGGCAGAAGTGATGCCTCCCAGCTGGACTCAGTTTCACCTCTGTAGCTGGAAATACAAGGATATAGGGGAGCTTCTAAATTCTCCCTGTAAGGTTTCCAACTATGAGATAGCACTGAAAACAACCCTGCAGGTGAGACAGCGATTGCACAGCTAGCTCTACAGGTTTAACATGCATTCTTAGCTTTCAGTAGTGCCAAAGGCTATTCCCCTCCTAATCCCATTCAACCCTAATTTTTGATTTTACCTAGCACACAGGCACAGATAAAGTAGCACATGGGACATAAAAAGTACTCAGCTTCTACTCCGTAGCCAGGCTGACTGTAATGGAGAGGTTGATTAATTTTGTATTAGCCAGATGCACAATTGAAAATAAATCCCAAGCCATTGATTACACTGGGAGAATAAGCAGGTAAGGCATTTTCTTTTCAAATTTCTAGTATTTGATTACACACAGGTTCTACCCACAAGAACTGAAAGAAAACAGATGAGCACAGGTATGGGATGACTTTATTATTATTTTCTATGCATGACTGTTTATGTTTTTTAAGGATAACATGGGGTTTTTTTTGTGTTTTTTGTGTTTTGTTTTTTTTTCTTTCCCTGTTTTGGTTTTTTTACTTTTTTGGTAAGATTCTGGTTCATTACGGGTTTATTTCTGCATAATGAAGAAAACAGTCATGTATCTGAGGCCATTCACTCAGTTTATCTTTCTGTGACAGTACATTCATAACTATTTTCATTATCAGACAACAACAGGTTCACTGATTATATGGAGCTGTGTGCAGACCATGGCTGTCAATGTCTGGCTTTATCTACAGTTTGTATACTGAGCAATTAAAAGGTATTTAAAACACAGTAGTATCCATCATATTTCTTTGAACACCCAGAACGTTATTGGCCAAGCCCAGACTCTCATCGCCTGTTAATCACTACCTCCTTAGCAGAATAAAAAGACTAAGGCTCCAACACCAAACAAACCAAAACTGCTAAGCCCCAGAGCTGTAAAACCACTAGCCCTTGCCACTATACCCATCGGTGTTATTAACTAAACAGATAAAATTGTAGATATGAGAAGCAATTGACTCCAGCAGCATCCCAGAGGCAAGCTTCTGTGTCTTCCTGATTAGATTCATTCAATTATGTCTTCTTAATTGCTCATGTGCTAAAGCTCATTAAATGAAAAATAATATTCCTTTCCTGCAGGTTATGCACTTGAGATTTGAAAAATGGACACCACTGGTGTACCTTTGAGATACTACGAGGGAGATTTCAAAGAGCAGTCACAGCCTATTGCAAGCAGAGTAGACTGCTATTTTTGTGCCTGTAGGATCCTCAATCTCACCGTGAGCTCTGTGACAGTATTTCTCTTTGTCTTCTGAACTGCTGGTAAATTTTCACTTTAAAAATCATTCAGCTCTTCAGCTCTTTCCCCACAGAAAACATACAAATAACCCCGAGCTGATGCTCCTAACCCTGTGTCTGTCAAATGAAAGCATCTTCTTCACATACTGTATCATTACACTTAGCAGGAATTGCAGCTGCCCCATTTAATTGAACTGGAATAGATTTCTTATCAGGACAAACATACTTGGTGAGCTTCTCATAACAAATGTATCTTACTGAACATGGCATTTTAGTGAAGAAGAAACTGTAAACAAAATCTCTATCAACAAAGATGGCAAAATAACATCTTTGATGTCTGCTACTGAAATAAATTTAAGGCTATGAAAATTTGCTACAGTTGCAGAAGTCACAAAGTAGCAGATACATGGCATGTTCAAATACAAATGATGAACACAGTTGCTCTCCCCCTGCCTCCAACAACTCAAAACCAACTAGTAAGGGGTCAATGGAACAGATAGCTCACAAAAATGCACCGACACACATGAAAAACTCCAGACTTCCTCCTGTCATTTACAAAACAATACCTACCAAATGACATGGTATTTACAATATACATAAAAAATGGTGATTTCTTCCACTTTAGCAACTCCTGCACTATAACCATTAAAATGCTTCTCAGAAGAGAAGCTCCACAAATATCTCTGTAGAGCCTCCTACCAGAAAACTCCCAATCTGCATTGATAAATACTTCTTCTGTCTTATATTTAGCATGAAACACTTTATTAAAAACTTGAAATTGTTAGAAAGCTAATAAAAAACAGTGCCTAGCTCTTTTGCAATTAATTTTGCAATAAATAGCAGTGAGGAAAAAGTTGGAAGGAAAAAAAAAAAGGGAAGAAAGAAGGGAAATGGAGCTGAAATTTCTGACTTGTATATCTGAAACTTTGCATATTAAATTAAATGGTCTATACCAATGTCTCAAAAAGCCATTTAGCACCTCTTACTATAATTTCAAAGCTCAACCTTGGAGAAAATCATAACACAAGCTTGAATACACTGTTTTTCATCTTTATACATCTAAAAATCTAGAGATAAAACCACCAGATGCCATGGAATTACGGGTAATAATAGTGGTACAAATCTTGTTCCAAGTTCTAAAGTAGTGATCCTAATGAAGATCAGCTACCGGGAGCTACTCCCCCATCTTCCGAGATGTGGGACTCGTTTCATTTGAGAGGGAATTCATTCCTGTACTGACTCCCAGACACTGACACCGCAGGGTACAAACCGCACTCACAGCCCCCAGCTGCTGACGCGCTGCGAGCCTCTCCAGGGAGCAGACCAGCATTGCCAGCGAGACTGACCTGGAGCTCTCCAATGCAGTGTCTGGTGTCCCTTTGTTCATCACTGGTTTTGTCAAATAAACAGAGGAACAATTTACAGTTTTTGAAAGCTGTCATTTGCTGCAGCTTCATCTAATACTAACCGTGATCATGGAATCACATTTAAGTTTGTAATGATTCACGTGGTAGAATCCAAACCATTTTATGGAAAGAAAGTCTGATGAGTCAAGCAATATTTACAAAGATAAGTAAACCCTATTGTTTCTATGTAAGATGATGGGAGAGAATAATATGGTCACCATAAACTCATAAGAATAAAACACACCAACTGCTCTATCATCATTATCAGTATCATTATCAGCTGTACTACGTGGACGGAAAAAAAATAGCCCATTCTGTTTTCTCTTCCCCCCCCCCCAAGTTTTTTTCAAAACTTACTATGGTTTTTGAGTAATTAATTTTCATGCTGCTTTATCCATCTCGTAAAAAGAAAAGCGCAGCTATTTTTCAAGAAACACAATCAGTCTGCATTAGCCAACTGGTCGCAAAAGAAACTACAAACCAGAAGTCTCCAGCCACACCAGTGCAACACCAAATGTCTTGCTTTAAGCTTGGACTACTCGGAGGTTCAAATTCAATTTTTAAATGAGGGAGGCCCCTAGCTGCTTACAACTGTGCGCTCTTCTCTAGGAGCCAACAAATAAGTCTGTTCAAACAACTCTGTTCAGAAATAAGCTGTGAAATTAGTCTCATGCAAGACTTGCACAGCAGGTCAAATAATTAACTCCTGTCCCGCTATATATCCTTAAAGTCAGGGAACCAGTTGGCAGTATCAGAATTAGATGTAGTTCCTCAAACCAGTGACTCTCCAAACCAAGATGATACTACTAACAGAAAACCCTTCTCATCAGTATAACTCAGTAAAGACAAACAGGTCATGGTAGCAAATGAAGAGGAAAAATAATTATTTTGACAATTACTTCATTTCCTCAACAGACATTATATCACAGAGCAGAATCTGACCCATTATAAGGGACAAAGAAATCAATTATTTAATGTGGCAACAATATTGCAGGCAAAATAATCGGTAGCTTAAAAATCAGTGACTAAAACTATGATACTGGAGTACAGGATCAAGCAAAGCAAATAAAGCAAGTAAACTATATACTCCTCTGCAGAAGTATGTTTAAAAATGCCTACAGTTTGCAATACTTTAAATAAAAAGCCCATTTAGATCTTTCTAAAATGAGAAGCAATAATGTTTATCACTACTGAATTCAAAAAAGAAAACTGAAATGGCTGAAACACTCAAACTCATACCACAACGCCCATCCTTCTGTGAAAATCAGATTTCTAGTATAATTCGGAATAGATCTGTTCAGCCTGCAATGGCAGAGAAATCCTATTTATTCACAAATGCAATTCCAGAACACAATTTCTCTCCCTTGCTTCCTTTTTCACCTCCTCAGCCCTTCACTTTGCAATCAGGCTTAACTAGGTGCACCACGATAATTTGACATTATTTAAATATTTGATTCCTGTTCATTATCGCCTACATATATAAACTATTCATCTCCACACCAATTTAAGGCTTGCTATGCCTCAATACACTGTCTAATAAATACTGCAGTAAAGGATAGATGTTTTCCTCACTATTTTTTTAAATGTCCATAAGACTTTTTTTTTTATCCATCTATTGCTTTCTTCTGTTTACCCAAAAGTTTTCCTTGCACCATCTAAAACAAAATTTCTTATCTTTCACCAGAGATTCCCTAGAAGAGATGAGAGAGAGGGTATTTGCCTGGGAGGAAACCCAGTGAAAACGTCTGTGCATAAGGGTAAAAGTCTTCAAGACAAAATCTTTCCGAGCCCATTCTATTTGCTCTATTAAGTCCACATTAAATATTAACATCCTAGTCTTACCTGTTGTGAAAGTCAAAGGCATTATTCACCTGACGCTATAGGCCAGAGTTACAAACAGCAGTTACTTAGAAAACTACACCAATACTTAGGGAAAAGGGAGGGAGGGTGTGTGGTTTGAGGGTTTCTTGGTGGTTGTTTTCAGTTTTACATTCAAAACTGCAGACGTTTTGCCACAGGCACTCCATATATAACCCTAGCAATTGACTGAGTTTACATGAGCTTTAGTCAGGAAAAACACCGTCTATATTTAATGATAGACAACAGCTGAACAGTAATGATCCCCTAATCTGAAAATGATTACTGTAAAATGAATGCATTAAAATGAGCTGTGAGCACTCATCCTTTACCATTATTGCCCAAACACATGGCTCTGCTCCCACTACACACACTACAGCAGAGAGACCGTTGTCTGGGGCGTGAACTCAGACCCTGCAGAAGTTCAGACCTTCTGGAAGCTCTGAAAACCCCAGACCCTTATTTAAAGACTTCCTAAGTAGGAGTCCATACTTATCAAATAATTAAAGTCAAGAACTCCTCTGAAAAAATATTTCACACTTCATTTTTTGTCAGAACAACTTAGCTACAGTACTACTGACTTTTTCTATACTAATTACTTAAAACTTCATATTAATTGCTATTATAATTGGAGGCGCCTTTACAATGACCCACTGTTCAATCACATCTTTGCCACATAATACAGTGGAAAATTTATGCTCGTTATTGATGCAGTTAAGAATGCCATTCCTGGTATATAAATTAACTGAATGGAAGCAAAACTGGGCATTTGAAGTGATTCAGAACCAAATCTGTAACTCATAAACACACAGAACCTGTGCTCTAAAGGACACAGCTATGAGTCAGTTCCTGTTATGTGACAATCAAACCACAATAAAATCAAGTTTTGATCAAGTTGAAGTTCCCGTGCCTTCTCATCAAAAACGGATTAAACTGAAGCATAGTAGCAACAGGAAGGTAGTTTCTATCACAGTTTATTTGTCAACATATGACAGTCTCATATAAGAGCTCAGAAAATAATTCTTACTGCTGGACTGAGTGATACGAGGAAAAATGAGATGAGACTCTGGAACGTAATATGACAGGGCAGGAATAGTGACGAGTAGGACCAGAAGGAACATGCAGCTTGCCAAGGCAGCAACAGCGTTCAGGGGCAGAACACAGAAGCCCAAAGATAAGGGGCAGGTCATTATAACGCACACAGGTGGGTATTTACACAACAGTGAGCGGGAAAGTCGATGTGCACCAGAACCCTTAGCCCGCAGGAAGGAGGGAAAATCTGGAGAAAGAGGAAGAAGCAAATGGGTATCGCTCCCCACCTCCTGACTTTAAAGAGGCTTTAAAAGGGTGAATCATGGATTCTGGAAATTTACGTTTCTGCTCAGAAAATATCTCTGTGTTCCAACTCATCCCTCACATGTCCTGTGGCTACAATAAAGTCTACAGGAGAGAACACTGAAACTTTGGAGTTTCCTAACAGCTCAGATTCCTGTCCCCAGACCGATTGCTTCATCTTAAGAAAACACTTTTAGAAAGGGTTAGTTTGAAAATGAGCATCAGTAAAGAAAAAAAATACTTGTGCTATGAATACTGTATTTCTAAGCCATAATTAGATACATAACCCAACTAATCATGCAGTGGAAAACTTCACTGGGGCCACTTCAGCCCTGAGTAACTCAAAGCTTCTGTCTGGACACAAATAGTTTGCTGCAGTCATACCTCTTACAGTGAAAACAGATTACTGGCCTCCCATGTCACTATGACACAGCCAGGAATTCTCAGTTCCCAAACTATTGCTACATATACAATATGTGAATACAAACAAGTCAACACAGTATTTCCAATAAAAACAAAAACTGAGTAGGCAACATAAATAAATGGTGGACCACGATATGAATATTGTAGCACTACGGGACATAGGCAGATTTTAAATGCCGTCATTTGTACTGTATCTCTGTTATTTTTTTGAAAGTCAGACTAGTCTAGCTACTGCTCTTCAAAAACAATTTCAAAATCTGACTTCTTCCAAAGTTTATTGAAATAAATAGCAAAGTTAAAATATTTACATTTCTTCTTCCTAAGGGTCTCCTAGTAAAGAAATACGGTCGTTAGTATGGTCAGTCTTTACTACTAGACCTAGTGGCCTACTGATCTGCATATGTGTTTATGCTTAAAAGAAAATCAGAGTAAAATGAAACACGCAGGTTCTG
>JMFS01130367.1:0-17153 GCA_000699545.1 Podiceps cristatus | reverse complement strand
ACCCAGCCTGCCACTTAGAACTTCCAGGTTCATGTGCAATCACGGAGAATCGAACATTATACATGCAAGAAATGAAGGCATAAAAGCAGCAGTTGAAGTTGTCTAAGGGGTCGTATAATTTGCACCAGATAACATCTTTCTCATGCTTTTCTTTTCCTTTCATGATATACATCACCTCTGATGGCTGAAGAATGTAGACAGGCATAATGGTATTGCTTTTCACCAAAATATGTGCACCAAGGTAAACAGGTGTTTGCCTTACTTGTTTTTATTTTGAGTTTGTGAATTAGTTTTTTTCTCCAGGTGTTTAACTATGAATATTTTTTTTTTTGAGGGGAGGGGGTGGGGCAGGGGAGGAGTTATACTGCAGTAGTATTTATTTTTAGAGATAAGGATTGTATGTGTCATGTTTGCAAATGCTGCTACATCTTAGATAGAACAGGCTTATAGCAGTTAATTTTGTAATATATGGAAGGACTGTACAAGCTGAAGGGAATAATGCACTTTTCTCCCGTGTGGAAATTTTAACAAGGCTCTGAAATTGTACATACTGCTTAGAAACAGATTTTTGTGAATGAAATACTGTCTTTTAATTGTTTGGCAATGGAGGTGAGGAATTCCAGCTTCCTGTGCCAAAGGGTTAAAAACAAACAGACAAAAAAGCTACATCTTGTGCTCCATTGAGGATAAATGTAATGTAAGAGCCTGACAGCACAATAGAAAATTTCTGTTCTAGATGAAGGAATTGCATTTGAACTAGACCACAGTGATTACAAGAAAAGCACTTTATTTTAATAAGTAAAAAAAGAGTAAATTTCTGGGATCAGCTGTTCTCAAGGAAGGTTCACCCTCAAGCAAAAGAGTCCCAAAACCCAGCATGTTATGTGTAACCGTGGTACCCGTTTGACTGAATTTAAACCATCACAAGAAAAGCTCCACTGATAGGAAAACGTCTTTCCATTTCCGAAGATCTCTGTCTAACAGAATGTCTACATAAACTTTAGCTTTGATCTTCAGCAATGATAATCTTAATAATAAACCCTTTGGTGCTAGGAGTCGGGAGGTTGCGCCGTGCAGCCAGAGCGTGCGCGTGCCCTTGGTAACGACATCTGGACCCCCCGGCTCCATGGGATTATCATTCGAAGTGTCTCTGCGTTCGGCTCTTGTTAGCTCCACAAGGACTGTGGTAGCACAGTAGTTCTGGTTGCGTTGTGTGAATGAGCGGGTGAGTCTGAAGGAGAGGTGTTCCTACGTGGATGCCTTGGCCTCTTGATGGGGAAAGTTGAGTGCCCTGGCATGAAGGCCACTGCTGGCAGTGCGTGTGCTGGGATGGGCATTTTAGCAAGGCAGCTAAAGGCGCGGGCTAATGTAGACAATTTTTCGTGTTTCATGTTTTTAGTCGTGGGTAGATAATCAGTCAGAAATATATCATGGTGTATATTCTAACTGCATAGGATCTTGTTCTGTCACCTTGTAACACTAAACATGTGCAGAGATTATCCCTTTACGGGGAGAGAGAGGAGCACAGCAAATGCATTGCAGGTCTGTCCTGTACCGGTAGCGTGGCGGTGTCTACGCCGACGCAGTGATTGAGCGAGTGACTGAGATAACTGAGTACTTAGTAGACGGGCATTAGTTAGTTCTCTGCAAAGGCCTCAGACTAAAGCTTTGGTGATTCAAACTCTGTGTTACATGCCTGTGGTTTTTCCTCTGTGTTTTCAGCTTGTAATAGCAATAAGTTTCTTGACACAGGGCACCTCTAGCTGATGACCAACTGGCGCCATGCCTCTGGCCAGCCGTTCCTCGCGTGCAGAAGAAACCCTGTGGTTAGCTCGCCATCGCGTAGCTAGTTAGAATGCGGTTTGCAGTAAGTATCTGTCAGTGAGTTATTTGAAAACCTTTCAAGGCTTCGCTTCGCGTTGTCTTGCCTGCCCTCCAAAACGTCGTCGGTCACGTCTGTGCTCCAGAGAGGGTCAGCAGCCACTTGGTGCCGCCCGGGCCGGGGGATGCTCTCTCTTACCAGTGTATGAAAGGCAAATGGGCGAGCGGTGCCGAAACTTTTGAAGCTCTTCTTTTGCTGTTGGCAGTTGTGGCTGGATTCGGAGAGGAGGTGGTGGCTGGTTACCTCGGCGAGCCTTTTGAGCACAGTACGTTTCAGACTTTGACTCCAGCTTGTACTGCCTTCCATGACATACAGTATGCCCTCTTGTACTGCAGCCATCTCGGAGGAAATAGGTCATTTCTGTTTGAGTTTTGGCGGTTTTGCACACAGCTTCGCTTTCCACACTAACCCATCTTCCAGTACATTCCTGTTGCTTAAAGAACATTTATTGCAGTATTGTTTTACATTTTGTTTTGTTTTTTTCCATCTTTACTTGCGGCTTCTTAAAGCTGACTGTTCTTGCAGGGGCCATGTGCTTCTCCTAGAGTACAAAAGTAAGGTCTTTCCTTACTAACTGCAGGGTCTATATATTACACCTCAATGTACACACTTTGCTGCTACTGTTTGTACTGTCTACAGTAGAATTTCCTTATCTTGCTCCTGGTAGTGCATTACAGGCAAGCATGAAATGTAAAGTATTTATTTAAATAAAAACCTCTAAATTGGTAATTGAATTACCTCCCTGTAGCTTTAGAGTTTGTGACATTTCTTGACCTTGCTAGTTCTTTCATTAGATCCATGCAAGATCTAGTCATATGGTTAAGGATATTAAGCAGACACGACTATGAACCCAAGAAACCGTATTACTGTTGGTCATACTTAAACTGTTTATTTCCTTAAGTATATGACCCACAAGGATGTGAAATAACAAGAAACTGTTTTTGTACACTGTACATCCTTAGTATTTTTACACGTATATGATAGGGATGCACATTATTTTCCTTCGTACAGACAGCTTAAATAAAGCACTATGTCAATCTGCTACTTCTGTGTTTTTTAATGCTAATTTGTTTTGGAGGTTTGTAAATATATATATATAGATATGTTCAAGCTTGCCACAAAGGACGTATTTTTTTATATCTGCACATTACTATTAAATATCTTAGAGGATAAAATTCCTAATTTGTTCTGTGTCAGAGAAAGAAAAACTGAAATGAGAAGGCTATATTGCAGATCACAAAATATTTCTCAAGTTTTGGGTTAAATATGTACTTCATATTTTAAAGTAATTTTATATAGGTTAGATGTTTCAATCCTGAAATGCACAAAGAATTTACTTAATTTCTTCTTACAAGAAAATGTACATCGTTATTTTTTTATCACTGTATATACAATGATCTGTGCATGTTTAGTTACAAGGTTTATTTGCTGTGAAGTCCTAGTGATAACTGTAACTCGCTGTGACGTATTTCAGATACTGGGTGATCAGTTTCAGCGTGTAAATGAAAGGCCTGGGGTGAGCACGAAGGCCTCCTTCCCGTTGCCTGCGCTCGCAGCCCAGAGGGTGGGGGGCTGGCGGCGGCGCTCTGCAGTGGCCGCCGGAAACTGTCGGGCAGGCGAGGTAGCCCCAGAAAGGTTGAGGGTCCAGCTGTGCCTCGGGCCGGGGCAGGGCAGCTCCAGGATCTCAGTGACGCCTGGGTGTTGGGACTAGGTGCCCGAGTTCCTTTGTGCGCGTAGCCTGGAGGCGCTTTCTCCTATTTAAGCACAGATTTATGCTGTGGAATAATTAAAAATAAATGAATAAATAAATAAAAAGTTTGCATATTCCTACATTTATAAATGTATATTCTTACCTGTGTAATCATCTATAAGAAAAAATTGTCAGTATGATTACTGCGGAGAACCCAGAGTTTGACTAGCGAGGACTTCCCTTCATCGAGCTTTCTCGCCCCTGCAGCCCCGAGGCCGTTTTCAGCATGTTTATTGTCACATTGGTGCAGCAGTTAAGGGAGGAGATCAGACGTGTTTGGCAGTTTAATACGGCAGGAAATTGAAATAGGGAGGAAAACCCACTTTGATGTTAGGGCTGTACCACTAATAATTCTTAAACTACAAGGGAAGGAGAGTAACTTACCGCAGGTGGCGTTACTCCTATTTTTGTTGCATTTTATGTCTTCATGGTGGCTGAGGTAGATTTATTAATGGGGACCAGTTCTTTGCCCTGTTTTTTTCCCCTTTCCTAGTACAATTCTGCAACTGTGCTGAAGGTATAGATGTATGAAACTTTTTTCTGATATACTTAGTTTAGCCTACAGAAGTTCAGCAAAAGGTTCAGATTCTTTCTGAAAGAGCCGGGTATGTGCAAAGTAACTGTTAGAAACACAAGTGTGCAGTTCAGCAGAAAAAAAAGCCCTCCAGCTGTAGCCTACAAATGTTTCAAGTTCAGTGATTGGAAGCCCAGGTCAGCTGATGCCTGTCCCTGAGGCTGCTCAGTCTTTGCTGGTGCAAAAGCCAAGCATCCCTTCAGTGTCGCGAGCTGGGCACCTCCCCTGCAGCTTCGCCTTCGCTAACTAAAGGTTCCTTTGCCTTAAAGCCTTTAGCCAGTGAATGGGTTGAAGGGAAACGTGCCCTGTGGACATTCTTGGTATTATATGGAATATTTCTCATTCTTACGCTTTCTGATGGATCAGGAGTTGTTGGGACTTCACTGTTGTGTAAGAAGTGACAAATACCTTGTAAAAATCAAGTTCCAGGGTAGATTCTGGTAAGCAGTTCACAGCAAGTGCACTTGTGCAGGATGTAACCACCTGTCCCCTTCTCCTTCCTCCCCCTGCACATGCTTTCCCTTGAATTCAAAAGGACAGAAATGGGGAAAAAACCCAATCCAGTTAAGTTTATTAGTATTTCAGTCTATGGTTCAGTTATAAAAATAGATAAAAACATTTTATTAAAAAAAAAGGTACAAATTATGAATTAAGTCTGCATTATGTAATAGCTCTTTTCGCTGGCTAACAAGCTTTTTCGGAAAAGTCTCAGCCATGCTCCTGGCAGGTCTGGTAGGCTGGCCATGCTTCAAAATAGTATGATTCCGCAGTTAAAAACAAATATAAACAGCTGAAACCAGCCAGCAAGGGTGCCTGCTTTCAGCAGAGGCGTCTTGGGTGAGCCTCGGACAAGCCCAGGTTCAGCCGGGTGCAGAGCGGACCTGAAAGATAAAAGGAAGAGACGGGCATGTCAGTCAGTTGTCTGTATCGTGTTGCCTGCGTTCCTTATTTGTGTCCCTTCAGCCCACGGGTGAGTTCTTAGAAGAGAAATACAGAAACAGTGAGGGCTGTGGTAACGCAATGTAAACAAGCGCCCTTTCAGAGCCGGCGCTTCCTGCGGGCCTGCGTCCTCGCTGTCTGAGGTCAGAAGTCTTACAGGTACCAAGACCAAGAGCTGTTTGATTTCTGAAAAACAGGATCTCCATGTGCTTTAGCCACGGCTCCTGCTTAGCAGTAAATAACTGAGCTCTTGTTTTGGGGCACGTCTAAGATCCTGCCCCTTCTCCTTTCCAGGAAGGAGGTGGCAGGGTTGTGCCAGAGACTTTACTGTGAATTGCAGAGCGTGTGCGCGGGGCAGGCGGCTGCGGCAAGAGAGGCAGCGGCTGCCTGGGGGCTGGTGGGAAACCCAGGGTGGGATGGCTAAGTCGCCATTTCGGAGCTCTTGCATAGCCGTTGTTTGTGCTTCCTCAGGACCGAATTAAGAGTGAGACATCAAACGCTGCTGGAGCTGGGGGAGCTACCTAGAATTAAGCCACTGGAGTTCTAAATTTGAATTTAAGAGATGTAAATGACCTCAGAAATAAAAATAAACTTTCTACTTTGGCTGGTTTTGCATGAGAGGACTAAAGGCTTTTGCTTTTTTTCCCCCCCTTGGGTGGTAAGGCAATTAGGGCTGAGTTAAAAATAGGAGAATTTATGAAGCTGCAGTTCATTAAATTATTAATTAAAAACAAGAGCATGGTACTTTTTTCCCTCCAAATACATGCACCAACACCAACTGCTACAGTTGCATCTGCAACCTGTGCAAGGAAAAATGAACTACAGCTGCAGAAAGCCTTGGGGCTCGAATCCCATGTCAGTGCCGGGTTAGGGACAGCCAGGAGACCTGCTCCACGCTGCAGTAACCCCCCGCATTACGGCCAGCCTTAGAGTGCAGCCAGAAGATGAAAAAGGCAAAAAAAAACAAACCCCAACACTCGGCTCCAGAAGATGGTCCCTGGCAACTGCTGCTGTCACAGGTGCTTTTCAGCATCCCCAACCAGCCCCTTCCCCTGCCAGGCAGCTGCCCTTGGTGGCCCAGCTGATAGCCCGGCACTGGCACTCAGTGCTCTCCCCTGCTCACTGCTAAGGCGAGTGTGCCCAGCTGTACAGACTCTGCTTTTTTAGGCACCCCTTTTCAGACAGGAGCATTTTGTACCGCCCAACATTTCTACCCTAGGAGTGCCACGCCGTCATATATGCCTCTAACTTGAAAGCTGTCACTTTCCTCTTGTCACCTACAGCCACAAAAGCGTTTCGCTAGCCCTGCCTCTGTGCATGTAAGCCACTTCAGTCCCAAAGCTACTTCCACCCCCAAGGCCTTGGGGCGCCTACATGGCTTTCCTCAGGCCGGTTACCCAGCGTTCGTGCTTTGCGAGATGCTGAACCTCCGCTTGGTTGACAAAGTAGGCATTTCTCCACCTGACTGCACCCAGGCCCCGACAGCTTTCAAAATAAAGCACAAGCACTGGCGGAGTCTCCACGTGCCCACTGCCCCCAGCCCTGATGCTAATGCAGGCATTTAAGATGCACAGTTCTCTAAATGGACACCGATCTGTCACTCCTCGGGTCCAGGTAACTGCCAAACCAGTTGGTCACTGAATTCAGAGTCAGGGGCCGGGCCCTTCCCAGTCTTTAAAGTTTCTCTTCCTGCCAGCAGTACCTAACCATGGTTTAATTGCTGTCAGCAACACTCATAAGGGAGGCAAGAGGAGCCACTGGCTGCTGCTTTGGTTAGAAAACACTCAGGTGGCTACAGTGCCTCAGCCCTCACCTGCAGCACTGCGAGAGCCAGGGCAGAGCTCTCAGGACGGCCAAGCTTAGCTCCTGAGCCGCTCCCCAGCTTCGCCTGCTGGCCAGACACTGCGGAGGAGGTGCAGGCTGCCCACGGCTGCAGGTTCACAGACTAGGAAGAGCTAAGTACTGGGTGATGCAGCACCTGAAGTGTCCTATCAGGGCAGTCGGACATCAAGCAGAGTTCTACCTGTAACCGTTCCTCCTGTCACAGTTTACCTCTTGCCACCTCTGACTGAACTCCACCCAAGGAGTAATGAAGACTTTTTCACCTGCTTAACAAACAAACAAAAAACCAACAACCAACTGCTGTCTGGGGCATGTCTGGCTGTTGCGAACACCTGGCAGAGGTGTTTTTGTGCATTTAGACAACACTGAAAAAAAAAACCAACTCTCCCCAATAACCTAAGGAGTCTTCAGGTCTCCTGAAGAACAGTTGAGAGCTGTGTAAGGATCAGACTGAATTGCTTCCGTTATCAGAGATAGATGAGCTACTTGTTTTCTGGACATAAAGCTTCCCTTCTGTAACATAGAAAGACAAATAAAAGCCAATGGGGCACTTGGGAGCATGACGAGCAGTGCATTTGTTGCTGGGACCTCACTGAAAATTCATGCTGATGTAAGCAAACAAAGAAAACCACGGCTCAGGAACAGCTGTAATTCTGACTACCTCCCACAGAGCGACTAGAGAGGCGAGGATGGGAATGTAGTCAAGGGCGAGTATATTATAACTCCTGTTTAGCAGAAAGGCGGTCTGTTCACAGACACGCTCACCGTGAAAAACGGGACATCCGTGTTGAGGGAGATGGTTCCAGCAGCTCAGCCATGCGGAGAGCAGAGGGGGAAAGCGGGTTCCTGCCCGGGAGGGGCTGGCTTGCGGGAGGAAAGGGCCAGGGAGAGGCAGAGCCGTGGCGTGGGGCAGCAGCCCCCAAGGCCCGAGTCCTGTCGGCCTGCGCTCTCCCTGGCTCAGCCGCCCTGCAGCCCCCCTTCCGGCGGCCGAGGTCCGCGAGGGGATTATTGACTGCGACAAATGCTTATTTCTGCCCAACGGACAGACAGACGGCTTTCAGAAACACATTCCTACTGGGTGGGCAGCGCTGAGGTCTCTACTAATCTCAGTTTCAATGTTTGCTATACTACGCCCATTTATGTTTAGTACCTATACAGAACAGGAGTGAAATCTCTCTTCTCCTGACTTGGAGTGAGCTGCAGGGTAAAAGACCTTCAAAGATGGAAACTCAAAACTCCAATCTTTGAAAAACTTTCAAAATGAGAGGTATAAATCCAATAATTAAGGTTTTTGACTACCTTAATGCAGACCTGAACATGCTATGGCATATACCATTATTAAATATTAGTGCCATCTATTAAATATTACTGTAATGACCTGATACACAGCCCATGCGGTAAGGTCAGGCCGCATTATCATACTGGTCCTTTTTAGCTCTATGAAAATAACAGTCTGAGCATCTTCATCACGTTGCAGACGGGGTTATTCTGAAATAATACTGAGCTTCTTTCAGTAATAGGAGATTTAACATTGTTATTTTAAAAGCATGTAATTCACTGCTGAGAATGAGAAAGATGTTTTCAAAAACCGGTTACTCCTTCAACAAGGATGCTAAAAGCTTTTTAACTCATGTTGCCTGTAAGGGAATTCAGCACGTAGCAGGATCAAGTATTTCTTTTATGATGACTTTTTCATTCACTTTAAACCCCAAATTTTCCTTACGGTGTCAAATGAGTTTGCCATGAAAAACAGCCTCTCAATACAGCCAAATGTAGCTGGATTTAAAAACCTCTTTTCTTCCTTCCCCCCATACAGCAAACACGGACACTAGAACTAAAAAATGCAGTGGAAGTAACCTGAGTTTTGAAAACAAATCCTATGAAGTTTATAGGTTGGTCAGTGTTGTTTTTTTTTCTCTAGGTCAACAAGGTTAAAATAAATGATGCAATTTTAAAACCTGGGAGTTTTAAATTAAAGTAAAAAAACCCCAAAAAGTAACTCTTACCAGGCAAGGGAACAGCTGTAACTATGTAGCTACACTGTAACAGCAACAGCACTGCTCCAAATACAATTATTTATATAATGTTTCTTTCAACATGACACTAAGTTTTATGATTTAGTACAGAAGAAATTGTAGCCTTTCTGAAGAAAGAGAAAAGATTTCCTTCCTCAGAAAGAAAATACTGTTGGAAGCGACAAAACTAACCAATTCCAAATCGAAAGACAGACACCCAGTGATTATGCAGCCCAAAAGTACCCAGGGTAAAATCTGAATTCTGCTAGAAGTTCCCACCTTTCCCTGCAATTGAAATCTTTAAGATTTATTTATTTATTTTTAATTCTACCAAGTAAACCTGCCTTTGCTGTGAAGTACTTGGCCTAAATTTTTAAGTGCTTAAAAAAAACCCAAAAAAACCCCAAACAGGCTCCAACAATTTCAAACCCCAAAATGAGTCACACACTTTCTTCTCCCTTTTGTCTTTAAGTGTTTGCCAGATTCAACCCACATCTGCAAATAGTTTTAGTCCTCCTTTCCTCTCCTTCCCCCCTCTCTCTCTATATATATAGGATATAAAAAAAATACCTACTTCTGCTCGTTTCTCTTTAGCCATCCAGGTTTTTACTTGATTCCATCTGTGTCCTGTTTGAGATCTGCATCCCATTTTTTTTCCTGAAATATGCAACTGCAGTTACTGGTGGCTTATGTTCCAAGATACAATAGCACATTTAGGTTAGTGTATTTACATAATTTTTAAAGGATTAGGTATGACTGGTTTCTCCTCCCCCCCCCCCCCCCCCCAAAAAAAAAAAAAATAAAAAAATAAAGGAAAATGGTTGTTCAACACACTAAAATGTGGAATATGACATGACTTTCACCTTTGATCAACATCCATTCTGCAACTGTGGTTTTTTTTGGTTTTTTGTTTTTTTTTGTTTTGTTTTGTTTTGTTTTTTTAAATATAGTTCTACACTAACTACATACATCTTTCTGTAATTAAAAATCTACCATTTATGGTGAACTGTTCTTTAGTTTTCTTATAACAATTGTCTGATATTCCAGGCAGCTCTTTTGGGCTGAATTCCAGTTCCCAGAGAACCACTGTTGCTTTAAATAGCTGCAAATAGATTTTTAGGACTCATTTTGTAGTAATTTTTTAAATATTATTCTTCTCTTCTGAGTGCTCTCAAGTCAAAAAGTATCCTCTGGAGCACAGTTAACTTGTAATGAACATAAAGAAGGAAGCTTTTGCTAGTCAAGTCTTGATAGCAGTATAATATCTGCATGATTTTTTCCTCATTTGTATGATTTTTGTACTTCAGCCCAACTTCATAAAAGCACGCTCGCTTCCAGATAAAATAGATTATCAATAACATAATCCCCGTGGACCATGTAAAGTCTGTTCACATTACCGAGAATGCTTCCCTTAAACCAGAAATTTTCATTTTCTTTTCCGAACAGCCACCTTCTTTAACTATCTTAACAGAGACAACACCGTGGTTACCCTGAAATTTGCCAGTAGTTACTACATGCTGATAACCTGATGCTATCTTGAGTTACCAAGTTTGTCTACTACAACAGGAAATCCTGTAAACCCAAACACACTGACATGATTAAAGGCATAGCAAGTATGGATTTTATTCTCCTGGGTTAAACATTTATTAAATTCTACAGCTAAAAAAGCCTATGAAAAATAGTACGACAGATGAATAGAACGATTCGTGTTCTGTTTACTGCTAGGTGAGCTACTGGACTAGATTTTTTACACTGAATGTCTTTTGTTACCTTGTTAACAGAACTACAGTTCTCCTGGGCAAACTTACTAGTTTGCAAGTTAGAAAACATCATCCTGTGGTTGAAATAGTTTATTTACTTAGTCACAAAACAAGGGTTTGATTATTTGATAGTTTTTCTGAAAACCTCATTCTGTGCTTGTTAGTTCTTTTTCTGAAACAAGTAAATGAAAGACAAAAAAATCCAAACCACCCAGTCCTCTCCCTTATTTACAAAGCACCGACTGGCTGAAGAACAGTGGCCAAAGAAAGCAGCAACAGCCCCAGAGAAGCCACAACTTCCCAGCGACCACTGGAAGCAAGAGTCAGTCCTGCTCAAGATGCAGCGCAGCAATGAGTGCGCAGGCAGACTGATTTCATGTTCTCCATCTGAACACTTGGGTAAGTGATGATGGAGCAGCAGGAAAAATAAATGACTTTTGAAACATAAGGGGCATGGGGAAATTACAAGGTGGTAGGGGGACGTAACCCTGACAAATGTCAGCAAAAATCTCAAAAGAAATTATCAACATCAAGCAACTGTTTAAACGTTAATGCTGTTAAAGAACGGACTTCCCACTTCTCTGAAAAAGGAACACAAAGTCTTCTGATAAGAAAGCTAGAACTGTCACCAAGAATAACTTGTGTCTTACTATCACCTCAAAACACTTTCTTCATTTAGTTTAGGTTTAAGTGGGACTCGGGTCCAGCTACCAGTCTTTTTCCAATTGCATGGATTTCTATTAGTTTCATAAGGTAATGCCTTATTTAAAACAACAACAGCAACAAAACCCAACAGCTGAAATGAGACTGCTGGCGGATTTCTCTGCTAAAGCTGCAGAATATTCCCCTCAGACTTTCTTTTCTTTTGGCACAGTACCTGCGTTCGCAGAAACTGCACCTCTTCTGTAAGCAGCTGCTTCTCTTTGAAGAGCTGATTCTGTTTGTTGAGCAACTCCACTAACTGCTGGGCAGTGGCCTGGCAATGCTTGTCAAGCTGCTGTAACCTGGGGAAAAAAAAAACCAAAAACCAAAAAAACCAGATAAAAGGGTTGCAGAGCATCTGAAATTGGAGTTCACGGTAGAAGCTTTGATGTTTGCGCTGGCAGGTGCAGCTCCCAGAGGACAGAGCTGTCTGGTGGCTGGGCTGAGACTAAAGTATTACTCTTAGAATGGGCATTCAATACATTTTATCTTCACACTTTAAACGAGCACTTTAAGGGTTTGCACTTCTAATTTAGAAGCCTTATTGTGACATGACAGTGAATTTGCTTTGCCATGAAGCGGCATCAGTGAAGACCGCAGGACTGCATCCTGGTACCTGCAGCTAAGCCAGCTGCGCACTCTGTAGCTTCTTCAGTAACCGTCTTCCTGAAACACACACACACACACACATGCGTGTCCAGATTATAAATCCAAATATCCCGGCCCCTTGACAAACTCGACCTAAAGTGACAAACCCTTTTGTTTTCTGTCCGCTGCAATTTACAGCCTGGTCAATGCCCCAAACTTGTTACAGAATGCAACATTTATTTCAAGTAAGCTTAGTGTTAGTTAAGCACCGCAGCGTAGATCCTTTCACAGTGTTAAGGGGCTTCCTGGGGAAGAATGTAAAGAGCCTGTCACTGCAAAGGTCCTGCCCATCGGGGCTGCAAAACAGAGGGAATCGGGAGGAACACACAGAGGCCCTTTGCTTGCACTTGGAAAACAAGTGCCCGAGTTGGGACTACACTGCACAGACAGGGCAACCGCACCTTTAATCCCAAAAGCCTGTGAGGCTTATTATGTCTCCAGTGACTGTTACTCCTACCATAAAAAATTTAAAAAGTCTGTTTGAGACCTGTAGCAAGGGTCATAAACACAAATAAGCTGGAAATTGTGTTTTTACATTAAATGCATTTCACTCTTTAAATGGAAATGGCTTTAATTAGAAATCCCTTTGGATATCTTAGAAGTTGTGTTTTTAATGGAATTAGTTGTACGCTTACAATAAGGCATATGATTTTCTGTATCTTTCTACTTTCAGCTCCATGTGGTAGTTTTGACTTGTACAGCTGTCATAACTCAGCTAAGCTAATCACTCTGAATATTCACATTCTTAATCAGGATTGTTCAAGTAACTACATTAGTAAGCACCCCCAAGTTTCTTGATAAAAAGCTAGGGAAATCTAGCCGAAACAAAATTGCCCAAACCTATGTCAAAACCAGTATTCACTGGTCTGTATCTGCCAGCTAACTTCTTTGAAATCAAACTGCAACAGTCACGTAGCAAACACTGTGAACGCCCATATTTCATAGTGTCCTGTTGCTCTGCTATCATTTCCTTGCAAAAGGGATTTGAGAGCTGCAGGGCCATCTCCTGGGGATCAGAACAAAACTAAATGCAGCTAGCTGCAAACAGTGACAGCTGGTTGTAAATGTCCAATGAAGCAAACAAAACCACCGCTTTGATAGCAGAGGATATTCTACTAAATAACTGTGTGTCTGATTTCACACTCCCTATACCTTCCAAACTATACTGTGTTGCTACAGGAGCTGTTTATGCTTAATTTCTTTACTAAAAGTGATTTCAGGGGCGTGGAACTTTGAAAAAACAAAGCAAAACTCCCCCACGCAAACAGAAACCCACCCTTGTACTGTTCTTTGTTTAGTTTTTAAAGACAGTAGCTTTTCCAGGAGCATCTTGCTCCCCGAGGGTGCAAGAACAATGGTGGTAGTTGCTGGAGGCAACCTCATGTCTCAGACTGGAGAGCACAGTTCTGCTCACTACTTTGCCATCGATTTCCTTCAACTTCAGGAGGATATGTGACCTTACTGCACTTCTTCATCTGTAATAAAAGCATCTTCCAGTCCTTTATTTCTAGAGTACTTACTACTTTATAGCAGTCCTGGTAGGGAGGTGTAACTGGAAAGTGCCGGCCTCAGACAGCCAAGGGAAGAACTCCAGTGCTGCCCTACCTATTTAAAGCCTTGAGGCTATGAAGTCTTCCTCACTCATGAGAGCCTGCCTCAACAACTACCAACTAATGAATGGATTCAGACCCTTACAATATAAGTTTCTGCTGACTTTTACGTTCCGTTAGTAATTTATCCATTTTGCTACTGTTCATCTGTTGTAAGACCAATGATACGGTCTTTGAGAGACCCTCCCGCAGAAAATTATTATTACTAGCAGCTAAAGACATGGGTAAGTACCTAACTCCCTCGACTCCCCTCTCTGCAGCAACACGATGAGCATTGCCCATCACTGCTGTGGGGCCCATTCTGCCTGCAAAAGCAAACACCACTGACGCAGCCCGAGGAGAGGCCCTTCCCCGGCGTGCCCCTCCTCTCGCGGGGAGAAGGCTCCAGCTGAAAAGCCATCACTGGAACTGCAAGGAACTTCCTCCAGTTCTGGCACCCAGAGAGAAGTCATTTCCAGCTCATGTGAATTTTACATCAAAACAACACTTTCTACTAGATACTCACTGGCAGACCCATGCAAAATTCAAAAGCATTACTGGATACAAGCCTTAGTGCACTCTATTGTAAAGCTCTACATCCTCTCAGATCATGCAAAGGTTGATTCAGGTAAACTACTGTAAATAGAAGAGTCTTTAATTACGTCAATACTACTCAATTATGATTTTCTCTTTCGTAACGTCACCGCCCACCGTGTCACAGTTAGACCGTCCCCTTGAGCAGAGGGAGAAAGATGACACAGGCACTGAGCTGGGTTTGACTAGCAGGTCACAAATTTACCTTTATCATCTGTATCTATCTCCAGTGCTGAGTACAGGGTTAATAATGTTCCTTTCAACCATTCTGGGTAATGATGGATAAAGGTTCTAGTCAGTGTAGATCTCGGTCCATGAATTCCCAAATTCTGTCTACCAGTCTGCTCTCCCAACACTGCTGCCAAGCTGGCCCTCAGTCCGCACGCTGGGAGTACCAGCCTGCTCCAGGGAAGTGATCGTCCCCCTGTGCTCAGCACTGGTGATGCTGCACCTCGAGTACCGTGTTCAGTTTTGGGCCCCTCACTACAGGAAAGACACTGAGGTGCTGGAGCGTGTCCAGAGAAGGGCAACAACACTGGTGAAGGCTCTAGAGCACAAGTCCTGTGGGGAGAGGCTGAGGGAGCTGGGGGTGTTCAGCCTGGAGAAAGGGAGGCTGAGGGGAGACCCTGTCGCTCTCTACAACTACCTGAAAGGAGGTTGTAGTGAGGTGGGTGTGGGTCGCTTCCCCCAAGTAACAGGCGATAAGATGCGAAGAAACAGCCTCAAGTTGCCTCAGTGGAGGTTTAGATTGGATATTAGGAAAAATTCCTTCACTGAAAGGGTTGTCAGGCCCTGGAACAGGCTGCCCAGGGAAGGGGTTGAGTCACCATCCCTGGAGGTACTTATAAGACACATAGCTGTGGCACTTAGGGACATGGTTTAGTGGTGGACTTGGCAGTGCTAGGTTTCCAGTTGGACTCGATGTTCTTAAAGCTCTTTTCCAACCTAAATGATTCTATGGGTCTATGATTTAGCTCCCGAGGACAGGCTCTGGGCCCTCTCACAGTATCGGAAGGGGTTGAGTCACCATCCCTGGAGGTACTTATAAGACACATAGCTGTGGCACTTAGGGACATGGTTTAGTGGTGGACTTGGCAGTGCTAGGTTTCCAGTTGGACTCGATGTTCTTAAAGCTCTTTTCCAACCTAAATGATTCTATGGGTCTATGATTTAGCTCCCGAGGACAGGCTCTGGGCCCTCTCACAGTATCTGCTATTACGTGTGACATGTGCAGCACAGCCACACATTCCCATATGCATTGTATCTGGCCTGCCTGCTGATCTCGTAAGTGATTCAAGATGAGAAATGAACAGCTCCACCCACATTCACTGTACTTCCCATATGTTACAACTGCACATCGATGCCTGCCATCATTTTTACAACTGGGTGACAGAACCTTCTGCACATTTTGCTAATACGAGTGAGCGAGGTTGCACAGTCGCCACATTCACTTTGGCAACACCACCTACCAGGCAAACGTACTGTGTCCGCAGCATCTAAGTGACCACGGTATCCTCCCCCTCCATTCCGAATGAGATCATTTTTCCACCAAAGTGGCAAGGTCTGTCCAGATGGGATGTCAGGAGGCTGCTCCTCCTCGGCCTGGGAGTGGTGGAGGGCAGGAACCGACTCCATGCTCTGTCATGTTACTTCAAGGCACAAGAACACGACATAGCTCTTGAACCACATTACATATGGACTAATTACAGGACAACATGGCACTGAGGAGTAAGCTGCCATTTAGTAATAATATTACCCTTGACATAATTTTTCATTAACCACTCTAAATTAAAATTCCTATTTCTATATGGTGGCAGGTAAGGGAGCTTTGTGAGACAAGTGGTTGCACAGAATGAGAACAAAACTGAGGCATCACAAGCTGCAATGAATGTTTCAAGGTAAATGTTTTGCTCTGATCCTCAGTACTTGGAGTTCACATGTAGCTTTACCTTAGAATGTCTCCGAGCCACCTTGCTACTCTGTGCAGCTACAACCTGCAGAAGACTACATCTCTCGCTCCTTACAGCAGTAAAATTTGGATCTGAGACTAGGCTATGCGTAGCCTGCCCAGAAACGAAAGGGAGAGAGAGGTTTTGTTACATTTTGACAACTATGAGTAGACAAATACTGCAAGACCCTGCAGAAACTGTGTGAAGTATCAAACAAAGCAGTGCTTTGGCATCAAGGTGAATTCTACCCAGCAGAGTAAACTTCCATGGCATCCAACACCACAAAGCTGGACTAGCATCCACTGTGTTATATTTAGATTGTCTCCCTTGTCTGTGGCCTGCAGCGAGAAACAAAAGCTTCCTTCTTTTCTATAAAGACACATTGCTAGCGCAGGGGCACCCACAAGGCTCCCGCTGCAAGCTCCCTGCTCTGCGGGGCTCACAGGTCCATTAATCCGCAGGCAACTGCGAGCAGTGAAGGGAAAAGCTATACAACCTGTCAGCCCTCCTCTGGGTTTTAAAATTGATCTGAACGATATTAATATGCAAGGGTCTGTGGGCAGTGTCCATCCACCCAGCAGCAGGGATCAGTCCTTGACATAGCAGAGGCATTAGAAGGTTATTTACTCTTTCAGTACGGTCAGGCTACTGATGTGAAACGTTTTCACTCTATGCTGTAGAGCCGAGTTTGCTGAAACGGCGTGATTGGATTGCAGCAACCTGCAGCAGCTAAATCACCAAACCCAATAACCATGCTGCATTGACTGGCGCACATCTTAATTAGGTTTTAACACAAGTGATCCGATAACTACTTCTGGCCAGCCAGCGCAGAGCTGTCAGAGCCGAAAGGGCTGTTACTGAGCGGCTGGTCCGGCGGGCTGCTGCAGCCGCCTCCCCGCTGACCCCGCC
>JMFS01130362.1:0-13496 GCA_000699545.1 Podiceps cristatus | reverse complement strand
CAGCCCTGCCTGCCTCAGCCCTGCCCGCTCCCCTGCCCTACGTGCCCCACTGCCCTGCCCATGGCCCTGCCCTGCCCACACCCCTGCCCGCCTCAGCCCTGCCTGTGCCCTTGCCCTGCCCGTGACTTGTCTCCACCCCGTGCCCACGGGAGCCAAGCGGCGTTTGGCACTGGATGCTCACAGGGCAAGCGGCAGCGGCTTACACAGCACCGTGCCAACAGGATGCACAAAACAGGTGTCACATAAACACTTGAACAAACCCCCACCTCGAACTCCAGTGAACCAGGGTTCGCCAGAAGTACCCCAAACTGCCCCAGACCTGCGGCCAAGCCTGTGACAGGTATTCAGACACACAGATGAGACAGGGGCAGCAACGGCTGAAGAAAAAGGATTTTGGCAGAGGTGGGTTATACCAGCAGATTACCAGAAGGTTCAGTTGGACCAGACTAAACGGTCTCCAGCAAAGCCCAGCCTTGACCATTAAATTGCAGACATAAGGTAAGGAACAGCCAGTTGAGAGGCAGCAGTGCATCAATAAATCATTTACTGACGCTGCACAGCAGAGCTACCTCACCATGTAGAGACCAACAGCAAAAGGATCCGAGTTCCTTCCACTAACAAATTCCTGAGTGCCCACAGAGAAGTTATTATCTCTTATGACCCATTTATTTTCGTAGTCGTCTGACAAACAATAAAAAGGCAGGACCACTTGTCTTAAACAAAACACAATAAAAATATCCTTGAAAGAATTTTATAGGCTGCTTCACCCTAACAGATAAAGGACCAAAAATGATGGAGTTGGATTAGAAATGAGCAAGTAGTACTGTAGTAAAACAAGGCCCATTAAAATGTGACATCCTGATGGAGGTCAAAAACGTGCAAATGGTGCGTTGTTTGGATAACTGCTGTCCTGAGGATGGGCTGCTGGACAGGCACTGTAAGTTATCTGGAATGCCCACTCGACCAACAGGAGCCAAAATCCCCAAGAAATGTCAGGGCTGTGTCCCCTCTGCCTTGATATATTTAATACAACGAATGGCAGTTGGTTTGACTTGACTGGGCAGGGGAAAGGTAAAATAACTCTCCAGAAGATTACAATCCAATTCCTTTGCAAAAGAAATAAATCTCCATTACTGCCCCACACTTCTCCTGCAGTTTCCCATCGAGGCCGAATCGTGTCAAAGGAACTGCTTTTATGACGGATCTGGGGCATTTATTATGACAACACAAGGCATAAACACTGCCCAGCATAAAACAGCTTGAGAGCTCTGATTTCAAGCTAAATGCAATAAGAGAAGAGAACCTTCCTACACCAGGGAAATGAAGACTGCTTTAGTGGATTATGGTGGGAGCATAATGTTGTCACTACAGAGAATCTCATACCCCTCTCTAGCCCAAAGTTCATGAGGAATACTCTTGCTAATTCAATTACTCTGAACCCTCCGCCTTCCCTCAGAAAATACACGCCTCTTGCACATGGAGCGGAGACCAGAACACAAAGGCAGCGATCACCCAGAGCACCCTTTTACAGCATCAGTCTCATCTCTCACGGAAAAAGATTTCCAATGCAAGTAGTGCTGGAGTCCTGCTTGCCAGTCCCTAAGTGTCCAGGAGAACGTGATTTAGAAAGCATATTCAGTGCCTGAAGACACAGCTGCTTGCTAGCTTGGCATCATTTAACTTACACCAGTCAGAGAGCTTCCCTGGTCCTCCCCATAACCACCTGCTGCCAGAGCTCACCCATGGTGGCACCTGGACCAGCCCTCTTCACCTCTCCTGCTGCAGTAGTGCTACCATGCAGAGAAGGATCCAGCTTCTCCAGTCTAGAGTGATCCTGAGAGCAGGGCTCTCCGGCCAGGGAGTAGGGGCTTTTATGTGGAAAGAGCACGAGTCAGTCTCCTTCCCTAAAAACAGTTTTGCTAGACGGGGTCAGGACAAGGTCTTTCTCCTTTCAGGTATGTAAAAAGTGCTCTCCTTCCCCTCTCTCTCTCTCTCCCTCTCCTTATTTTCTGTATGAGACATATTTCAGCTGGAGGAGAGGAGGCCTCTTTCCACAAGAAGACTACAGTCTGAGGGCTAAGATGCTCCTGCATCCTCTGAAAGGATTATGATGGTTTAATCATCTCAAAACAAATATGAAACTCCAGCTGGAAATACCCTGAATGAATGGTCCAGAACCTAGGAACTGTGTGAGCAAGGTCAGAGTTCTTATGCGCACAACTGCCTTTTAAAAGAAACACCCAGCTACCACGGCCTGCGGTGCAGAGCTCTGCCTCGCCTCCCCGCAGAAATGCCTCCTGGACTAAGTCCCCTAGGCACAGGGACTTGGAATTTGTGGATCCTGTCCCAGTTTATGTGCATGGTAGACTTCCAGCTGCCTGGCACCTCCGCACCACAGGTTTTCCTGCACAGGCAAGAGTAATTCTCTCGGGCTGTGTGGGAACGTTACAGTCACAAACTCTGGTGCCTCTGGAGTTTAGGAGACCTTAAGGTTAGACTCCAACTAAAAGGGGTTTTCAGGATGGCAACTGTAGATTTAGGAGCCTGGACTCCACTTACAATATATATTTTTAATTGGATCCAGATCCTCAACACATCTGCAAACCCAGCCCTTCACAATAAAAATCCAATTACCCAAGACTGGAAAAAAATGTTACACTGAAGCACATATATACTATAAAGCACACGCTCCACCCTTTTGACTCAGTGGCACCTAAGTAGGTGCTTAAAGTTACAACCGGGCAGGTGATTTTCTAAACAAGCTACATCTAAGTGTGCTTGAACAGTTGGCTGCACGCAGCCCTGCATGCTGGCTGGCTCTCAGCTTCTTCCTCCGGAGAACGTGCTGCCGTATCAAAGCTCTATCAGACTCCGTTGCCCAGGGCAGTCGTGAGGTCAGCATCCAGCTCCAAGCACAGGGTATCAATGCATCCAGGCTTCTGCATTTCCCCTCTCATGCCAAATGCTATTTTTTAATCATCTTCTTGCAATAGAAGGTGCAAGATGAAACGTAAAAGATGGGAGAGAAATTGAAAATTGATAATCTCTAATTTCAGCTTGATAATTTGCTTTGCCCTTTGGGGTATTAAAATTATAACACTTTCAGACTGTATTACAAAGGCATCAGCGTTTTGATTGACAACTTAACTTTTTTCTTTTCAGAAGGCATTAGATTGAGTTAATCTTTAAATGAAGTCAATCCATCTCTAAGATCAAATGCTCTCTTAATCATATGGGGGAGAAAAAGACACTATTTAAATGTACTTTCTGTCTGGTTTTGGTAACCAATGATACAAAACAGCAAGGAAGAACATCATGCCTAATCACCAAGATGATGTGATCAAATCCTTTGGGTTACCTTTTCTTCATACCAAACCCCATACTGCCAACAGGTGTCTTGAGCGAAAGACTTCAGAAGTTGTACAGACCAATCAGTTATGTTCGTATTGCAAAGATTCCCTTTTTATTTCAAGTGGCACGGTCAGGCTGCACAGCCAGACCTCCGTCCGAAATGGTTTTGTTTGTTGTTGTAAAACTAGCACCTACAATGCCTGCAGCTAAGCAAGAGACTGCCAACACGTGGAGTGTCTCCACATTTTTTGTCTGCTTTCAATACATGACAGGGCTTTGTACTAGTCCCTTTCACTGGGGCTGCTTGAAGGATTTTCCTATAGGTTATTTTTTCTCAGAATCATAGACTGTCCTGACTTGGAAGGGACCCACGAGGATCATCAAGTCCAGCTCCTGTCCCTGCATAGGACAACCCCGAGATTCACACCACGTATCTGAGGGCCTTGTCCAAATGCTTCTTGAATACTGTCAGGCTTGGCACCAGGACGGCTTCCCTGGGGAGCCGGTTCCAGTGCTCCACCACCCTCAGAGTGAAGAACCTCTTCCTAATATCCAGCCTAAACTTCCCCTGCCCCATCTTCCTGCCATTACCCCTGGTCCTATCACTGGTCACCAGAGAGGTGAGATCAGCGCCTGCTCCTCCTCCTCCCCTTGTGAGGAAGCTGTCGACCGCAATGAGGTCTCAGTCTCCTCTTCTCCAGGCTGAACAGACCAAGTGACTTCAGCCACTCCTCATACGGCTTCCCCTCTGAACCCTTCACCAACTTCATGGCCCTCCTTTGGACATTCTCCAGTAGCTTTATATCCTTTTTATACTGTGGCACCCAAAACTGCACACAGTACTCAATGTGGGGTCTCACCAGTGCAGAGTAGAGGGCTGATTTAATTAAATTAAGCCACTTTGCAAGACTGTAAATTCACTTCACTTTTTGATCAGAAATAACCAAATAATTTTTCCCTGATAAACTCAAAAAGCCTTGTCTGGACTTTGATATCACAGCAAACCAAGTACACAGGAAAAATGAAATCCACTTTTTTTTAAAAAAAACTATATCAAAACTAAATGCTTTGACTACACTGAAATGAAATATCACAATAGTGTCAAACCTCAGTAACTCAGGAATACGTTAACTTTTTTTTTTTTTTTTTTTTTTTTCCAAAAAAATGCAGTCTGATCAAACAAAATTCTAGTTTTTCATCCTGGTTCTGGCCAAAATAAAATCCTGCTATCCCCCAGGGAGGTGTTTGGCCTATCAAAGGCACTCTGAGAAGACTTTGAGCACCACCAATCTGGAAGGCATCAAACCACAACTCCTCAATCCCTGAATGAGGGCTCTAACCGTTAGGCATTTACGGGCCAAGAAGCAACCATGTTAAAGCACCTTTCCAAGGCAGCTGAATGCAGGCAAATTTTTTTGAAGCCTGCTTTCAAGCAGCTCTCAGGCACAGGGACAGTTTATTCTGAGATCTTGCACTGAACACATGCCTTCTCTGGAATTAATTTCTCTGGTGCAAGGGGGAGAGCAACCAAACCCAACATCCTACCCTGAGAGCTGTGCAAGAGGATTCTCACCAGGGCAAAGCAAAACTTTGGTTTGCAGCAACCAGCCTTTTCCCACACTCTCCAGCTTTTATGCTCCCTCTAAAGATGGGTTGAGGCCACCACCCCTCCCCAAAGCACCCCTCTGAAGCAGAGCTCAGTAGCCAGCATCCCCCTTGACCCCCAGCATTGGCAGTCGATGCCGTAGGTGAAAGGATGAGGATCTGCGGCCATATCAATTTGCAATCAGACTCTTCAGTGCAGCCCCTCTCTGCAGCACTTTGTTTTACTTTCCAGTAATGGTATCTGGTCGGGAGTAGGCAGGGCAGCACCTAGGATTAAGGGGGCCCATATTAGCTGTTCCCTTCCCTGCTGTTTCAGTGGGGTTTGGAGCAGGTGCCTCATACTGCATTCCCGCAGGCTCTTGCCTGGCCGCCAGCCAGTCTGAGGACAGCTTGGAGCAGCTGTCCGGTCTGAGGGGAGGGCCTGGACATTTGAGTGTGAGGCCACATGTCACCAGGAAGGGCAAACGCCACCATTGCCTTTACTCTAATCTGGGATAATTCCTTTTTAGAAACATGATCAGGCTTGTATACCCCTGGCGTCAAGATCGTGGGTAAACCCAGGTGGGGAAGGCTACTTTCTTCTTGTCTTCGTTAAATTATGATGGGGTGGTGCATGTTTTCTTTTCTTCCTTTTCTTAGCAGCCAGGCTGGTAAGAAAACAGATGACAAAAGATGATAAAACATGCCAGTCTGTTCTGTTTTTCCAGCACCTCACTTGAAGGAACTTGAAAGCATCTGAGCACCTGGTGTGGACCCTTGTGCATGCAAGTGCCGTCGCCTGAGCAGAAACACGGACATGACAGAAGAAACTCAACCTTTTAGAGCACGTTTCTCAGTTCACTCGCATGAGTCTCATCTCTAGCCTTACCATTTCTGTGGATACTATTGACAATTTTGCAGGTGATGAGAGGGGACAAGAGAAAACAACCAAACCTAAAGCCAAAATTTAACCTCCCTTGAAACTGTTGGAAGCTGATAGAAAGCCATTTGGTGTATTAGACATGAAATTATGTTTGTACACGCCCAACCCTTTTTAAGAGTTGTCTAACTACTGCACTAGAGCCTTGGGATGGAATTAATACTCAAGCATTACAATGCTTTTAATAGATTATGTGTAGAATACCTCCTTTAGTCTAACCACAAGTCAGGCACTGATGCAGAAAACAATAGCAAAGATCCTGGTGTGTTATAAAGAAAGTCAAATCAGATGACCCCAGTGGTCTCTTCAGCTTCAAATTCTGTTGGAGGATGTGAAAGGGAGAACATGAGTAGCCATTACAGAGAGAAACAGAGCACTTACCCTACTTCTGCCTCGGCAAATGCAAAGAACTTGGGGGAAAAAAAGAAAAATCAGCTAGCGCCCAGTATACCAACCTGAAGTGTTAGCCATGTAAATATTGTTCCCTTTAGGAGACAAACCAGCTATGGTGGAAAAGCTACATAATTCATCTAAGGTCAAAACCACATCTAGTGTCAAGATCTGGATCCATCCAGGCTCTTATAACTGCTCTCCTGTGATGGGGTTGGGAAGAGTGTGCAGGTTAAGATGTTAAGGCAGGGAAAACCCAAGTCCCGTGTTCCATTTGTGAAATCCAGGACAAAATAATACCACAAAGAAAGTTTTCAGGACAGAGAGACAGGACCATATATTCCAGACATTACATTAGTTTGGCAGATTCCACTCAACTGTTTTTACTCCATACTCTGCAGATTTCTTCTAAGCAATGCGGGAACAGCTGCTTTCTTAATTTTGAAAATAAGAAACACCAAAAGGCCAATGCTGCTTTTCATGTAAGATGTTTTTGTAGCTACTAACCCGTTATTTGATGGCTGGGGAGGGAGAGTACAAGAATGGGTTTTCTTCATGAGAGAATTACAGTCATGCTTTGCATGTCACTATTGCAAGCAGGATATGGATGGGTTCGGGTCCCAATGGGGGAGAAGTCCCTTTATGTTTTACAAGCCTCTGAAACTATTGCCCTGCTGTGGACACCAAAGCTGGCCTGGGATCCCAGGCTACTGCAGCCTGGGCCAGGGCTACAACAGGCTGCCTCCAACTCCGGCTCTGGTGGGCTGAAGCTTTTCTTCTTCCTGAGTCTGGGGAGATGAGGTCTCTATACCTAATATCTCTTCAATAGGAACCACTAAAGCCCACAGGGGTTGATCATGTTTTCTCCTCCTTCTCCAGATCTCCTTCCTAGCAACCTGATCCATCTATGTCTTCCTTCTTTTCAGATGCCAATTTTCCCTCCCCTTGCTTTCTTCCCATATTATAATATATTCCTTTACCTGCCCTCTGCATATAGCATCTTTCTCATATCAAGCAGCTTTGCTGCATTTATTACGTTTTTCGAGAGCAAGGGAGTTGTGCTGCATAATGTGGTGGCCTGAAAGGTGGCAGTAACAAAAAAAATAGAAAAAAAAAATCAAGATACCATAAAGTTATCAACATCAACAAAGGGAAGAGCTAAAAAACAGCAGTATTTTCCAGCCTCCTCCAATGATGTTCATTATGTATTCACCGTACAGGAATTTTCATAAATTTTCTTTCAAATGGACCTGTTTAAATGTGTAAAACGTGTAGCGGATTAGGTGGTTCTTTAACCAGGCTCCCAATGGGACTGACTTAAGTGGAAACAGCTCTTTAGAGGAACATCCTGAAATTTGTTTTGCCTTAACTCCTGAGCTGTCTAGAGATTTAAATCGTCACTCTTAGATGTGGTCTCCTAACTGTGCCTGCAGCTTAAAATAGCATAGGAAATGGGTTTCTAAAAGGCTGTTAAATAACAGAAATGCTGTTAAAAAAAAAAAAAAAAAAACAAAAACAAAACACAAACAAAAAAAAACCAAACAAAAACCTAAACCAAAAAAACCCCCCAAAACCAAAAAAAACCCTGCTAAATTTTCTATTCCTCTCCAAATGGAAGAAAATGTTATTGACCTGTTTAAGCTCAAAAGAAATTTTCTCAGAAGTTTAAAGAACTTGTTGTTTGAGCAGATTACATTACCCAAATTGTCTCCTGTGGGAGACTTGATCACTTATTGTCTTCTCTAAGAGCTCTTCCTTTTCCAGTACATGCTCATGTCACTCCCTTTGAAACTGCAATAGAATAATTAAGACCATCCAAAAAAAGTTCCTTTTCCCAGAAAACTGGGCTTCTGGACAGCAACAAATACTTAGTAAGAAAAAGCGGGGTATTTTTTTGAAGTACTTCCTTTAAAAAATGGAATGCTCCCAAATAAAAATAAGGATCATTTTTCATCCTAAAGCCCAGAGATTTCTCTTTTGAAATGATACTACAGCAGTTCACAAAAGGAAACATTCAGGCGTCTCCTACAGTTTGGGCTAATTCTGTGGTCATAAGTCATGCCTTAAAATGCATTTTGGTGATGATGCCTTCCCTTACTGAAAGACTGATGCGATTGATGAGGAATGGAGGGAGCTGGGGGTGTTTAGCCTGGAGAAAAGGAGGCTGAGGGGAGACCTTCTCGCTCTCCACAACTACCTGAAAGGAGGTTGTGGTGAGGTGGGTGCTGGTCTCTTCTCCCAAGTACAGGCAATAAGACAAGAGGAAACGGTCTCAAGTTGCGACAGGGGAGATGTAGGTTAGATATTAGGAAAAATTTCTTCACTGAAAGAGAGTGGTCAAGCACTGGCACAGGCTGGCCCGGGGAGGGGGGGGGGGGCCCTCCCCAGCGGGGGGTATTGAAAAGACATGTAGATGTGGCGCTTAGGGACATGGTGTAGTGGTGGACTTGGCAGTGGCGGGCTAATGGTTGGACTTGAAGATATTAAGAGTCCCTTCCAACCTAAACAATTCTATGACATCGGAGACGTAGTTCAAACTCTACCTGGATTGGTAGAAGAGAGTACGAAGAAGCTGGAATGCATTTCCCATAAAGCACCATGGGAGGCCAAAGCGTTAACAGAGGAAGTGAAGGTGAAGGATTTTCTTACCAGACCTAGTTAATAACAATCAGAATTAGCAAGCACCAAGGAGGCAAAGGGCACCTGAATAAGTATAATTTGGGTTCAGTCTAGGTCATTTCCCCATCTGTAGCATTAGGTTGGCCATATCGCTTTCTCTTAAATTTGGTCTCCTTTGTCTCCTTAGACAGGAATTCTTCAGGCTGGCTGCCCTGTGCAGGAGTTGGGTGCACATCCCTGGGCTCTACTGCCCTTGAGGTGTTCCCCATAGACATGAAGAGATACTTGCATGGGACCAACAACATGAAAACCTCTCATCTGCTTCAGCAAAGCATTTACTGGCATCAAATCGGTAGAAGTAGAGAGTGATATTGGAAATTTTGACTCCATGAAATACCTCAATGAGGAATGGCTTGTAGCAGACCAGCTTGAAAGGGTCAAAGCTTTAAATTAATCTTTGCATTACACCCTCACAGGTGTCAGAGACACAATATCTCCTGGAGACCCCCTGACAAGCTGGAAGAGTCACCAAGGCTAGATCTTGCATCTTCAGCCCCTTCAGTTAAGGCACAGCCCCAGATCCTCCTTCCCTCCCCTCACGCTAGTTGACTTGTACCGACTCTTAATGGTCTGGAGCCCAAACTCCCAGCGATGTCCAAAGCATCTCCTCCTTCACAGTTCAGTTCTGCAGCAGGGACAGTGTCCTCACACTCTTGGAGGAAACACTGTTCCTTCTGTGTTAGGCCTCTGTGTGGCCTTTATGTTCAGCTTTCTGTCGAGAAATAATTTAGAGAAGACTTTGACTCATCCCCCTACCCTTGTGCAGTGGGGCAGGTCCCCTTTCCACCATAATAATCATCCATATGCCCTGCTGCTGAGGTAACAGCTCATTCGACAGTCACTCGTCTCATTCAGGACCCTCACAAGACTGTCCCTGGCACTCAGAGTCCCTCTGTCCACATCACACCGTCTCCCAGCTCCCGCACACTCCTTACGATAGCCACCTCCTTCAGGCAGAGACCACATCTCCCCAGGTTACCCCTGGGTCTCCCAAAAGCTGCCGGTGTCAGACTGAAAGCTGTGGCAAGGATAAACAACACGAAGAAGGGTCTTCAAACCACCTCCGCGATTCAGAGTCTGTTACCTGGTTTCAGACAGGGGGAAGCCCATGAGAGGATTTTCAACTGACACGACTTTTGTTATCAAAAGCTGCATCTGTACTGACAAGTAATTTGGTGTGATAGGGCAGACCTGCAGCATCTGCATGCCTGGTACGACGCTGGACCGTCTACTCTGCGTGCGCCTTGCGGGGACTGATTTTGCACAAGGTTTAGTCTGGTCCCCCAGAATAAACATCCTGACCGTGCTTGTGGTTCGGAGCTGTTGGAAAAATCAGTCTTTGATGTGGACCATTACATCTCCATTAGGGGATGGAGAGCATCTGGAGCACACCTGGAGACAAACTGGGGATTTGCTTCCAGATTACACTTTTTCATCTGAACCAAAATTCCCATCTATTTACAGGCAAAAAACTAGGCATCTAATCCAGTTGCCAAGGTGCCACTTACAGTCACTGGAGAAAGACGACTTTCATGGGGTGACATTAAGAGAGCTTACTTTTTAAAGGGTACTTCAATGCTTGAGTAAAGCTGCCTCGAAGTTTTTTGAAGATTTGATTAGAAAATGCCAATTAATCTCTTCCATCAAAAAACAACATTTCCCGGGAAAGCATCTGTTTTGATGTTGGGTTTTTTGGTTGTTTTTTTTTTTCCCTTAATTTAAAAAAAAAAAAAAGAAAGAAAAAAGAGAGAGACAGAAGTTATAAGCAAAAAAGAAACCAGTTTTCTGGTTTAATATTACTTTGAAATTTAAGCTAATTGGAGTAAAATAAATCTTTTAAAAATAAGAAACATTCAAAACCGAAATGAAACATGACCTTTCTGGGGATTTGCATCTTCAGAAGGAAAAGTGCACTTTCTGAGCTGTCATCTAAACTGTTGGGAAAAACTAAAGACAGGAGCTATATAATTTTTTTACTATTCTTAGTAAACTGATGGCTCTTTGGCATCCCCAAGCCCCTTCAGGGGGAATATCGGACTCCAGCTGAACCACCTGGAGCTCAGCCCCACACATGGTGAGTGCCCAATGGGCTCCGTTGCCAGAGGTTGGCAGGGGCCGCTCACCTGAGCTCATCTTGTAACACAGTGCCTTTGCCGACCGCGACTTCCAAAGTTCCCAGCAACATCCCAGAGTCTCTCTGCTCCAGTTCAGATGTTCAAAATAAACAAACAGATATATAAACACACAACGGCCCCATCTCGTGCCGCTGCCTTCCCTTCCCTCAGCCAGCCACACTCCCTCCGAATGCTGCTCTGCGGAGATAAGCCCCTGGCATTTTCCCTCCCTGCCTCCAATCAGCCATTATCATAAGAAAGTGCAAAGCATCTATCAGCCACGCAGCCCAGTGATTTATGTTCAAAGTTAGGATTATCTATTCTGCTCAAATCCCTTCAAACAGGAAACCGGATAAAAGAGAATCACGCTCCACAGATAAAATTGGAATATAGGTTCATGCAACAGAATGACAGGCAGGTTTTTATCTCAGAATGGTTCCAACCACCTCATTTTGTCAGGAATTGTTCGTTATCCGAAGCCGGGGACTCGTCGTGTGACCTTAATGACATTCCTGCATCTTTCCCCCGCTGCACTGTGCGTGGGGCATGGTTCGTGGAGCTCCTTACCAGGGAAGGGGTAATAACCCAGCAATAATGCAGGAGCTAAAGCATGACACCAAGGCTCCTGGGGCACGATGGCAGGTCGAAGAGCTTCATCCAGACCATCCCTGCTCCCCGGCCGGGCGGCAATATGCACTTCTGCCTCTTATAATTACCAGTTGATCTCATCATTACTCTACTTCTGCCCTAATGTTCATAGGTTTGCTCTATTCATTAAGAGGAGTTAAAAAAAAAAATCTGTTGAGACAACGCACAAATAAATATCAACCCGAGCGGGTCAATTTATCAAAAAGAAAAACAAGTTTTCAGTGTCAGCTCTTTGTGACCACATCTTTTCCAGCATACCAGGATGCAGGACTCAGTAATTTATTACCTCCATATGACAAATAACTTCTCTATCCTGTAACCATTACGCTTCATCTCTTTTTATTCTGCTTAATTAGACGCTATTATTGCTGGCACAGTAATGAGACTTTTGCAAGCAGGATCACAACGGGCTAAGGTAGAATGCTTTCTTAATACAGTAGGAACCTTTCTGACAAGACAGCCATTCATTACGACTGCGAAGCGAGGCACAAAGGCACTTTGTTGGGCTCTGAATGGATTGCCACGTTTTCTGCCTCGCTTGGACTACCTAGTTTTATTCACAGGCAACACTGAGTGGTTTAAAAAGCAGCAGAAAGTGAGGGAAGAGCAGATGACTGCTCTGAATGGAGAGAAGGGATAGGAGGAGAACTCAGCCTACTGAAATCATCCTTTGGGGTGACTGCTGAGATATGGGGGGGTTCCTGCCGCCTGCACAACACCACAGCTGATTGACCACCACCCACTGTCCAAAAAATATACATGATTTGAGTGTCTACATGGGTTTTTGATACTTGTCCCTGCCCGACCATGGCAGGGGGGTTGGCACTAGACAATCTTCAAGGTCCCTTCCAACCCAAACCATTCTATGATTCTAACTAAGCTGAAAGGACAAGTTCAGGGCAAGGCGGTGCTATAAGTTACGTTGCACTATTTTACACTGGGGAAGAAGCAAATCTGGATCTGAAGCAGAGCTGACTGCAGCTGGAACTGTTTCTCATTTACTCCAGGATGAGGAGCCCATCAGGGTGAAGGAAAGAAAGGGCCACGAAGACCTTTCCTTACCTTTCTTCATTTACTCAGAGGCTTCGTCTAAAGATTCACAAAGGGCAGGAGATTAATTGTACCAGCTGCCATCTCTGTTGTGTATAACCACCGACTTAAGACCTTTCAGCTCTTTCTTTCCAGCCTAACACAGCTTTGGGAGATTTATAGTCTGCCAGTCCCAGGCATCTTGAGGTTTTGTACTCCCTGACCCTCTCTCACTGACCTCCCCTTCATACTGGGTCCCATTCCTACCTTAGATACCTCTTTGTTCTTTTTGTCTGAGAACTGTCCATTTTCTACCCCAAAACTCCCATTAACTGTGTCCAGACGCCGCTCACTCTGCTCCTGGCCTCTCCATCAGGACAGTCCGGGCAGGTCCCTCTGGTCCCACGGCAAGCTGTCCAGCCTTGGCCACATAGACAGGAGCCGGTGCACAGACCCCAGAGCTGGGGAGCACCCTGTGCCCCAAACTTTAGATACACAGACTGTGTCAAAGGAGGACTGAATACACAACTCAAGCTCCAGAGCTCCTTGATATCAACTGACCACTCTTGGACTTCCAGAAATTGACGGGGAGGTGAGATGGTCCAGACCACTTGTTGAGGGAGGGCATGGCCAGGGCGGCAGGCTGGGTCTAAGCCAGAGCAGTGCCTCCCCAACAGCAGCTGCTGCACCAAATCCTTGGGTCTCTGGAAAGACATGGTTGCCCCAAAGGTCTTGTCCTGGTTTCAGCCAGGATGGAGCTG
>KL287737.1:39445-53545 GCA_000699545.1 Podiceps cristatus | reverse complement strand
GTGAAAGGACAAGAACCGCTCCATGTTTGCCTTAACTCGATCCGAGAGGGGGACTCCTGAGGCAAAAAGCGCGGACGGGACTTTTAAATCAGAAACAGTTTTGGAAGAGCCCGCTGTGTTAGGGCACGACGGCAGCCCTTGCAGACAGCCGGATGGTTTTAGCCCAGGTACAAGTTTTTGCAGCGGCGGGTCTGGGGGTTGTTAAACAAAGGGGGGTTGACTGGTAGGGATGGGTATAAAACATTCTCTGTAGTTTTAAGTTTCTTGCCCGATTTTTTTCCTCTTTCTTCCTTGGATGTCTCAAAGGGACATGTGCATCCAAACTTGAATTTCCAGACAAAATCAAGAGAATTTAAATGTAGCCGTCTCTACACACTATATGAGAGAAACCCGAAAATTAGATTATGCCAGCCTCTCTATTCCATTTCAAAATAGAATAACCCTTGGAAAAACACTTACAGTCCCTGCATATGTTCCGTTTTGTTTCAATTTTTTGGAGATAAATCATAGAATCGTAGATTCATTTAGGCTAGAAAAGACCTTTAAGATCATCAAGGCCAACCACTAACCTAACACTGCCAAGTCTGCCACTAAACCATGTCCCTGAGCACCACATATATGGACGGTGACTCTGCCACTTCCCTGGGCAGCCTGTTCCAGTGCCTGACAACCCTTTCAGTGAAGAAATGTTTCCTGATATCCAACCTAAACCTCCCCTGGCACAACTTGAGGCCATTTCCTCTTGTCCTATCGCCTGTTACTTGGGAGAAGAGACCCACACCCACCTCGCTACAACCTCCTTTCAGGTAGTTGTAGAGAGCTATAAGGTCTCCCCTCAGCCTCCTTTTCTCCAAGATAAACTATTTTAGTTTATTCATTTAGCTTCTTCTCTCCCAATAATGTTTAATACTTGACATGGTACTGAACATTTAATTATCTTCCTGGTAAGTGGCTTTCTAACATTTCAGAGCTTAGGAACTGAAACATAGAAGTACTTCAAAACAATGTATTTATGCTGCTTCATTTTTAAGCTGAATATATGATGATTACAATGCATTTACATACCTAGGACTTGTGTTTTCTCCAGTATATATAACTTTGCTTGCGTCACCTTATATTATTGTAGACCTCTAAATTGTGGCATACATTGTACCGTAAGTCACCTCAAGTACTTTGTCATTTGCAAAAGGAATATATTCAATATCTATTTTAGATGCAAATTCATCACTGACTTTGGAGTTACCTTTCCAAAGTTCGCTCAGATGTCTTTCGCTGCTTTTCAGGAGTGCTTATTTATCAGGGCTTTTCCTGTATTTTTCTCTTTACAAATGGAGTTGGGTAAATCAAACGGATTTTCCTCAGTTGTGGAGAGTGTGGGTAGCAATAACCGCTGGGACAGGAATGTCATATGAGCCTTGAGGAGTGGCTTGAGTAATTATGCCTGTGTTTAGGGAAATTGCTCTTTGTTTATTCTTTTCTTGCACACCAAATCTGCTTGGAAATATCATTTTACTCAGCACTGCAAACAGCCAGTGCAGCAGCACAAAAAAGGGGCCCCTAGTTTTCCAGTCTGAAGATGTACATGAATTAAGACGCCTCAGTGTCAAACCTCTTGTCAACTGGCTCCTACTCTATTTCTTAGATGTGACCAAACATGCTCATGCTCACTTGCAGTTGGCAGCAGGCGTCATTTTGATTGTCTCTTCCTAGTTATGAGCGAGGCAAGTTTCTAAACCCAGGGATCATAAATAATTAAACATTGTTTTTGAAATGTCTTAGTTTTTAGTACTGTGCAGCATGAGCCAGACCTTGAGCTCTGGCACTGCTTTTTGCTCCAGAAGATAAAAAGGAGACTCAAGTCCCCTCTAATCAATTTATGCCTAAATCGGGGCCTGCTGTAACATTTTAATGCTATTTCAGCAAAATTCTTAAAATTCTTGCTCCATTTGAGATGTATGCAAGACAGCGACTGTATCATCTGTAACACCAGTGGTTTTGGAAGAACGTACAGCCCCTTGCTGCAGCTGCTGGTCTGATTGAATTACAGAACTCCTACTCCATAGCATTACTCTTGCTCCCGCCATTAATTCTGTTGTCTGAGGGGCAGCAGGAACTGAAGCTGCTGCTACTTGTAGCCTTGCATTATGGAGGACTCTTTAGTTTCTGCTCATGCTGCATTAGCACTAGCTGATTCCCATTTAGTGAGTATGAGGTGGTCCTATAAAGAGGAACTATACCTGTTTCTCTGATGCATTTTGATTTTTCTAGCTGGGCTAACTCAGCCAGCCATTTCTCCCAGCTATTATCAATGTAACAGACCGCCTTGCCAACACTCCCATTTATTCATTAG
Source organism: Podiceps cristatus (assembly GCA_000699545.1). NCBI lineage: Eukaryota > Metazoa > Chordata > Aves > Podicipediformes > Podicipedidae > Podiceps > Podiceps cristatus. The sequence goes on along the minus strand of KL287737.1, from coordinate 51,195 downwards.
TGTTTCTCTTTCTTTTCTGACCCACACATCTTTCTGCTGTTGAGAGTGTGTTTCCCCCAAGCAATAGCTGGTAGAGGCAGTGCATTTGGTCACCCTTGTGACAAGCCGTACACCAAGCACTCCGATCTCAATAGACAAGACTTGCAGAGAAAACTTCCAGGTACCAAGGCAAGTCAGCCAAGGCAAAGCTCTAGGTGCATATCCCACCTTCTGCGCTGTTGCATGGCTTTATGGAAACAACTGACTAGAAAGCTTTTTAGATTTTTTCTTCCTTCTTATCACAACACAATGTTGCAAGCCCTGAACACTCAAATATCATGGATTACAGCATCCAAATCCATGAGGTTGAAATATTTTCTTTAAATCACTTTGCCATCTAAGAGCCCTGAGGGCTTCACACTACCTAACCGTACTCCACAGACAGACAGGATGGCTGAAGGTGGCAGGATCACTTTATCAAATAACTTCAGAAAGCAGAGATTCAAGAAGAAGAGGCTGGATCTCAGAAGGAGAAGACAGCAAAATGCAGCACAGAGTCCATCTAGAAGCCAACATTCTGGACGCATGCCCCTGGTTTCCAGTCTCCTCCCTAGCAGGGGACAGGAGAAGTTCAGCTCTTACAGGTGTCATCTGCTTATTGCCCAGGTACGAGCTGTTATGAGCATCACGTTGACTAACTCAGCTGGTTTGTAATTTTTTGGTAAGGAAACTGAGTCCACCCTATGAACACCAACAGGGACTTCTTAATGCTTTTGAATTTGTTGAGATCAGCTCCCTTCCCGTTTTTGTTAACTTGAGACTATCCTTAAGATGAAAGCTGACTAGTATGCACAGCACATCATGACACTTCTCTTTACCATATTTTGTTAGTGTTTGGTGATTCTTTAGAGCAGGGTCGTCTTTGTAATATTCCAGTTTCTTATTCAAAGGCCTCAGTCACACCAATATCTGGTACTGTACATACCGAAGACAAATATAAATGCTTTTTTTTTGCAGTCACTGGTAGCCACAGTAAGGGAACAACCCTTGCAACAAAAGAACTGTAAATCATGCTGAGGTCAGCAAGCCCTGGCTTCCATATCTGAAGATCTATATTTTTCCAAGAATAGAATTCCTCACTTTTCTCTTTCAGACCTAGCTTCCTTGCAGGTGGAAAATAGCATTTTAGACCACTCAAACATTGAATTTTCTCAGTAAACACTCCTTTTTTGGTTTCACCTTCTTGTATTCAAGAAATATTTGGAAACATAAATAACAATTGCAGCAACTTCTACCAGTCTGTAAAGTGTCCTGTAAGGGTCAAATGTGGGATTTGTCACAGCCCAGGTGGTTGTAGGTATTTATTACAAATATTTGTCATAGTCCAGTGGTCCTGTCAGCTTTGCTGCCTTACTAGATCTTTCCAGCGAAGCCTTGATTGTACTGTGAAGACACTGTAAGGGGTGGTCCATAAAAGTGACACTAACAGAAACCAATTCATATTTTATTTCATTTCCTCTCCAGATCTGGGCTTTGAGCAATAAATACATCACCGGTTGACATAAACATTTGGTCTCATGACAATTTTCTAGCTTATCAGGAACGAAAGAATATGTAGGTGAGCACACCTGGAACTACAAGCAGCGGCCAGCAATTATACCCTACAAAACTGATTTTGGTAGGGTACCCAGGGAGCAGTCTTCTTACTGGTGGTGAGACGTCTGCTTGACCATGGGCCTTCAGGGATACCTAGGCTCCTGCACAGGTTGTTCACTGAAGTGACTTGGGCTGTTTTAAAGACAGTGAGAGGAACTGACTTTAAAAAGTGAGAACATATAGGAATTTCACTAGCTGGCACAGTTCAGGTTAGAATCGGGAAGTAATAAGAGCTGTAGCTGAGCCCAGCGCCAGGTGGACTGGAAGGGGGACCCAGTCTCGATGTCAGTGAAGAGCGGCCGCAGCACAGCCATGGGATGTCGCAGCACGTCCTTCCACCACGCTGTCTGTCCAGCAGCGCCCAGCTGCTGCTGCACACAATCAAAAACTTGCTCGAGTCTGCTGGGTAGGAGGGAGCCGTGCATTGGCAGCACCTCGCTTTGGGGGCAGCATCTGCTGTGACCCTCTGCCAGGAAGGGAGCTGCTGCTCTGCAGGGGGGGCAGCTGGGAGGTGACCCCACAGCAGGCAGTGACTACTGCCAGGATCCTGCGGGCAGGGAAGTGGCTGTGGTGGCTGAAGGCAAACGTACTCCCGCAGGAGGCAGCCTTCTCATACTTGCAATAGTTTACTCACATACCCATGCTATTTTATCCTTTATTTCAGGCAGTGCTAGGAAATACCAGTTTTTATGGCCAATAAAGAAACTATGAATCTTTCATAGGAAAAAATTACTCTTACATTTCCCCTGCAATTACAAAATTCAATTTGTGTGTGTGTGTGTGGCTTTTGAACTTGTGGTGATCTGAATAAAGGGCTCCAAACTGGCAGTCCGGGGGAACAAAAAATTTCATATCCACAGACTAGCAGCTGCTCTGATATCAAGAGCCAATGGTAAAATTATTATGGAATATTCGTTGCCCCTGGATAACCCCTGGAGATAGCTTGCTCCAATTGGGAGCAGAAACAGAGTTAGTAGAAGCACAGGATAAGGGAAAAGAAAGCCAGAAAACTGAGGGTCACAAGAGATGAAAAAACACAGTGAGAAGTACTTGAAGGGCTGAGTAGGACAAGCATCTGGGAAGGAGGAGCTGTTGACAGACAGAAGGCACTGAAAAAAATGGAGTAGTTCAGGTTGTGGGCCCAAACTCAGCCCTGTGAGAGATGGTGTCTTGGAGTCCCTCCTTTCTAAAGTCAACACATAGATTTCTGGTCATTAGCATTTTTATTCTTCATCCCTGTCTTGTAGGCCTGAAGATTTTACTGAAGAGTGAACTGAGTGAATTCTTCTTTTACAGGCTTCAGAGATGCCTATTCATGATAACTTTTTTTTTTTTTTTTAAGCTAAAATTCTTTATCTCCCACACACTTAAGCCAAAAATGTCAAAGTTGTACTGTAATTTGGTTGTATTTCAAGAAGTCTTGAGTCCTGCTTTCATTATGATACATAGTTCCAGTTTAATTCTGAAGAAGCTATAGGTACCAACTGAGTATTTCCTTAACATCACAGAAATGATCTCATCTGGAAATGTGGGGCTGTAGTTGCTGAAACATTTTTAGTTGTGACATGAAATCAGCATTGCATTTAGAGAATGAAGTTATTACAGCAGACACTGTTTTTCAGATCAGTGAGGCCCTCTCTGATGTTTACAATTTAATGGCTGCAGGATAAAAGGCACTTGCATGGTGAATACATCTTTAGGTTCAAGTAGGAAACTTTGGTAGGGAAGTAAACTTGTCTGTGATTTTCTTTGTCCTAGATGCATTGAACTTTGCTGGATTCCAGTTTTTGGTAGAAGCTGTATGATCACAACTTTCACACTGATTAGAAAGTGTCTACAAATGTGTATTTTCCTCCTCTTATCTGGGTGCATTATTCTCACTGGCATCATGATGGATTCCTGTGGCTCTTATCATAGAATCACAGAACAGTTGGGGTTGGAAGGGAGCTTAAAGATCCCCCAGTTCCAACCCCGCTGCCATGGGCAGGGACACCTTCTGCTAGACCAGGCTGCTCAAGGCCCCATCCAGCCTGGCCTTGCACACTGCCAGGGATGGAGCATCCGCAGCTTCTCTGGGCAACCTGTGCCACTGCCTCACCACCATCTGAGCGACGAATTTCTTTCTTAGATCTAATCTAAATCTACCCTCTTTCAGTTTAAAGCCATTACCCCTTCTCCTATCACTACATGCCCTTGTCAAAACTCTCTCTCCAGCTTTCTCTTAGGCCCCCTTTAGGTACTGAAACGCTGCAAACAGATCTCCCCGGAGCTTTCTCTTCTCCAGGCTGAACACCCCCAACTCTCTCAGCCTGTCCGCATAGCAGAGCTGCTCCAGCCCTCGGATCATCTTTATGGCACTCCTCTGGACACACTCCAACAGATCCATGTCCTTTGATGGTTATAGATAAATAAACACGTTGTACCAAATATCCACTCCACATCACTGTTTCTGAATATAGCATATGGGAGAAAAATAACACTTCATTTTTACTGTTGCAGTAACTTTGCTAATGTTTAATCTCCAGTTTTAACTTCTGTTATCCTATGGCTCTGTAGCAGAAATGAATGCACTGCAGCAGAGTGAGTTTGTGGCCTCATAACTTGTGTCGTTCCTGGAAAAAAACCCCACATTTCTGGTTGACTGTGCTCCTTAACATCCCCCAGGGTTTGATAAACACAGGAAATTGCAAGGCATACTGCTGTGGCAGGAGAGCGTGCAGGGAAGGGAAGCTGCCTGCTGCAGGGCGAGCTCTGGCTCAGCTCCTGCTTGTGTCCCCGTCCAGCGCAGGTTATGCTGCCCCTGTCTTTTTTTCAAAAGGAGGAAGGGGGAAAGGAAAACTAATCTAGTTCTGCAAGAAGTGATTGAGAAGCCATCTGAGTAACCAGGTGATATAGCTAGTTTCTCCATACCACTTGGAAGTCCCTACTTGGGTGACCTCAAGAGGTTGGGAATCAAACCGGTGAAAGTTATGAAATGTTCCTCCTGAAAAAGTCAGAAGATGTTTAAATCAGTCATGTAAGTCTGTTTCTTACTTAGCTTTTATTCTTCTGCCAGGGAGAGATAATTTTCAAGCTAAAAAGGCAGCTTTTAATACCCACAGAAATGCACACCTTTTCTTGACTGCTCACTTGGAAACTGCATTTGCTCTTCCCCTCCTTTCCCACCTGACCCCCTGGGTGGGGGGTGCCAGAGTGGGGGTCCTGGGTGAGGCTGGTTGGGGCAATTAGGGCCAGTGGGTGCCCCTGAATGCTGCAGCCTCCTTTCCTGGCATGCCTCACACCCTCCCAAGAGTGAGGAGTATTTGCTATCTAAAGCCTGAACGTGGGCTGAAGGATGAGCCTCCTCTGCTGGTTCCTGGGCACAGCCCTCAGGGCAGCAGCCCTGCTGGTCGGTGGGGATGGAGCTTCCCCCTGGTAGAGTCCAAAATTTGCTTTGTCAGTGCCCTGACTGCTGTGTCCCATGGCTGTGGGTGGTGGAAGGGTCCTGGGTGGTGAGATTTCAGGATGGAGATATGAAAATCTGAGTGAGCCTGCAGGGATCCTGGAGGTTCACACGTTAGGTAATGGGGGCAATTCAATCAGCAATGGTCTGGGTGCACCTGCTGGACAGCCAAACCCTGCCATCCACGGTGAGGGCCGTGGCCAGGTGGCAAAGGCTCTCTGCGTGCCTCTTCTAGACACCGGCACTGTTGCCTTTGCATGGTGGGAGCCGGATTGTGGCCTCATAACTTGTGTCGTTTCTGGAAAAAACCCACATTTCTAGTTGACTGTGATCCTTAACATCCCCCAGGGCTTGATGAACGCAGGAATAGGGTTGTGCAAGCAGGTAGCTAGCTGCAGGTGCAGCACGTGGTGTGACTGGGTGGCTTTGGGGGGCAGTGGAGGGAGCGTGGGCAGACCATGCATGACCAAACCCAGACCTCATGGCACCCAGCTGTGGAACAGCCTTAGGAGGTTCTCTGTTTGCATCACTGGTTGATGATGTGCTCTAGGGAAGGTGATGGGCAGCAAGGAAGTTTTGATGCCAAAGGACTGTCATAACACACTGATGCCATCTTTATCCAACAAAGAGCAGCTGAGGTACCAAACTTTCTGCCGGGAGCTGCTTTCTCCCAGGCTGCACAGGGGGATGCCAAAGTGCAGCGTGGAAAGGCAGCAGCCCTCCATCCTGTCCTCCCCTCCTTCCACCTCCCGTTACACCTCCCGGGTCCACCTCCTGACCCCACGGCGATCTTCCTGCAAGGGAGGCTCCACTTATCCTCGCCATGTCTTTGTTGTCATACTATGCCCCCAAACCATGCGATATCACCTGGTTTAATTGCAGGCAAAACTTCTTGGTCACATCAAAACTGTGGGTGGTGGGAGTCAACTTCTAGCCTCGCCAAAATAAACTCTCAGGCCTGATAAGAGAAAATTCATGAATTGGGAAGTTTAACCAGTTTAAGGGGAGCTGTGTCATGATGTTTTCAAGTTTACTAAGCACTTAAAGTATAATTCACATTACCCCTTTCTGAAGCCGACTATTGAGATTCAGTGTCCCAAAGGTCTGCCACAACAGCTGGCTGGCAGATCTGATGTACACCTCTCTAGAGAAAACACACAAATAGTCCCCAACATCTTTGGATGAACTCAAACTGAAGTTTATGCTCTCTAAAGCTAGTAATATGTGATTGCATTGCTTATAGTAAAAATCTTTTTTTTTCTGGTTCTGTTTTGTTTATATTGGACATGCAACAGTAGCTGCTATATTAATCTTTTCTTTTTGTTCTTCTTTTCCCTTGTTTTGAAAGGCAAAAAATAGTTTTAAACAGGATATCTTGATGGGTTACCCAGATTTAGGGCAAAAAAATCTTGCAGTAAATAAAGAGAATATCTTGATGGGTTACCCAGATTTAGGGTAGGAAAATCTTGCAGTAAATAAAGGTCTAAATAACCCAGGTGTGAGTTTAGAAATTGAGAATTACTTTTTAAGTTTCATGCACTGTGTGCTACAAATGACATTAAAACACCGTTCTTCATTTGACTCTTACTGCAGCTGTACTCTCCTGAAAGGAGGCTTCTCATAGATTTAATTTACCTTTTTAATCCAGTATCTCGCTTTGATGTGCGGTACAGGATAAATCTTTCCATTTGGAGTCCTATGTACTGTGGTGAATAATAAAATATCTAATGAATAAAATCTTTCTAAGGAATGGTGTTCAGTGAGATCAGACATATGTGTGACCCCCACTCCTCCCTTCTTCCTTTCATTCAAAGAAGGCAAAAGAAAATAACATGTCTGAAAAGACAGCAGAGCCTTTCAGGCCAGCAGGTTTTAGAGGAACCAGAAGTTAAGGCTTGGAAACCAAAAGGAGTATTTCAAAGTTTAAAGCAAAGTTCAGGCAACTGCCTAAAACTTCACCTCCTGAGAGCATTGCCCTTTCTTTGAGGCAAACGATGGCGCAGTGATGCACAAGCTGGTTAAATTCTTTGAACTAAAGATGTCCCAAAATGAGGTACCTCGTCTGTGAGACTGCAGGGGCTGGCTCTCACCTGTGGGACTGAGCCCTTCAGCCACACCACTGGGAGCCCAGCTGCGCTGTAGGCTGCTCAAGGGTGAGCAGTGCTTTCCCCACCTGCAAACAAAACACATGGGCATCAACCCAGCCAGACTTTAAGGGTGGCGGGGGAGGCAGAGGAGGCAGAGGAAGGCTTTCCTGACCCTCAGAAACCTTATCCACCATCTTCTTCTCCTGCCCTGCCCAGCCCAGCCCACCCCACCCTGGGCCAGGATCGGAGATGCTCAGCTCACAAGCAGACTGATTTGGCACCACTAATGTGTGCTTAGCCCCAGGGGGTTCAGAGCTTAATTTGGTGTTTAATGAGCAGAGATAGAGGGGACCATCACCATCCTGGTGGCCCGGGTACTGGTGCTGAGAGATGCCTGCCGGGTCTGCTCCTGATCTCAGGGGCCGATGGGCCACCAGGTGAGGCAAAGCCCCCGCAACAGCTCTGGGCATGGCACCCTTGCTTTTCTTCTTAACAGGAGACAAGTGGCATACAGGAGCCCTTCCCCACACATCGGAAATCCCAAATGGAGTCCTTTACATTTCATAAAAATAGGTAAACACGTTCCTCATTCCCCCTCTGGCTGCCCTGCGCTGGCAGGGTGCTGCTTCCTCGGCGCAGCCATCCCAGCAGGCGCTCCTTCCAGGCTTCGGTACGCAGGTGCCCGCGCTGGCAACGCCTGTGAGGACACATCCAGAGACAGGCTTGCTTGGGCAACCGGTATCACGTTTCCCTTTTCTTGTACGTTAGTAATACTTCCCCAGAAATTAGCTAAAGGGAGTTTTATCCCGGAAAAGCTTTTAAAGCCCATCCCTCCCCTTCTGCACTGGGAGAAATCAGCTCTGGAAGAGGAGGGGACAGGCAGCAGGGGCAGGACCCTCTTCAGTGACCCTGTTTAAATCACAGCCTGCCTCCTGCTACAAAGAACACTCATAATTTTTTTTTCTTCTCCTTTGCAGTCACCCCTCCTTGTGCAATTGGGTAATAGTCTTATGGCAGCTTTAGGACCTGTGTATGTTGAAAAGTTTATTTTCTTAAAAAAAAAAAAAATAATAATGCTTTCAGTGGAGTTTAGCCTCCAGAAATAGGAGAGTGCTCATGCTACGTGACTAGACAGCATTACATGAACCATCTGCAAGTACTCCATGGCCCACAAGCCACAGTGTAAAACTTCTTATGCAGAGCTGACCATAGGAAATACTTACTGAAAAGAAAAATATACCAGAGTCTCCATGTTCTATTCATAACCAGATGGCTCCAGTGTAGTGTGGCAAGATTTTTAAGTCAGCAATGACAATAACAGAAAGCACAGGTTTCCAATGCTTCTAAAGTGATTATTTTTGATTACTTGTTGTCTATGCAAGGATTTAGTATGTCTTTAGGTCATGATGCACAATAACTCTATATAATAGCTTAAAGAATAATTGCAAACTAATGTTAGAATTTTCATTTTAATGAAGAAGCTATTGGAGCTAAGTTAACTCTCCTAAAAGTTGAGATGATGACCAGAATTACTAGGTTTTATTAAAGCACTGCTTTTACATGACTGTACTGACTAATAACCTTATCCCTTAGTGTACTTGATGTACTTGATAATATGTATCTAGTTGTGGGTGCATAATTCACCTATCAAATATTGAGAATGACTTGATGTTCGTAAATTGTAAGGAGACATCCAGATTGAAATACAAAATACAGTTTGTCAGTGAATAATTACCCATCAGATCTGTATACAGTTCATTTTTCCTTCAGTCAGTTATTGTCTTGATTTCTGTTTGTGGAGTTTATACTCTCTTTTGCTAGTATAACTTCAACAGCATGATATAGTGGCTTTTTTCCTCTTAACTTGCCAACTGCTAGCTCTGCATTTCAGGTCAGCTGCTTTGCAGTTGGGGCACTTACTCTTGTTCTGCAAAGCTATGAAACTGGGGAGACTGGCTGTGTTTTGAATAGCCAAAGAAGATAAGTACCCAAATTTATTTTTAAATAGAGTGTGAGTGCTTAATTCAGTGATACCCTCTTGGTCTACAAGGGGAGATAGTTTAAAATTATAACCCACAGATTTCTCCTACTGTTCCAATAATTGATCTGCATTTGTTTCACCTTCAGGTATTGCCTAGCAGGAAACCATGGGCAATTTCAAAGGACATGCCCTCCCTGGAAGCTTTTTCCTCCTTTTTGGCTTGTGGTGGTCAGTGAAGTATCCACTGAAGTACGCCTGTCGAAAAAACAAGAATGTGTGCTACCTTGGTTCCAGGGCAGGATTTCAGCGCCTGGAGTTTGTTGAGGGGATCATCAAAGCTGTCTTTGCCTTGATTGGTAAGTAAGGTGGACTTAGGGCAGGCAACAAATAGGCTGTGCCTTTTTTTTTTTTTTTGTTTTTTTTTTTTTTTTTTTTTTTTTTTTTTTTTTTTAATTTTGTTCTCTGATAAAACATATCTCATTCCATTTTGGTATTTCGTCCTTTAAACACCATGAATCTAAGAACTAGTGGGCTACTGCTATTAATTACGTACTTACAACTGTAACATATTTTCCATCCATAGTGCTCTTCTGGAGCTTCTTTAAGGTCTCCTGACTGCTTCGCAGAGGGCCCATCTGAGTGTTCATATGCTGTTCAGGGAGGAAGATGATAAGTTATTGAGGCAAAGGATTCTCACATGCAGACTGTGGGGGCATTGCTTTTCTGTTTTGAATCCAGCCACCTCAGATGTCAGTAGTGTCCACTGAGTTACTGATAAAATATGTAAATGCAGATGCTTTGTCATTGATGTCTTTCAAAAGAGAAAATATTCACAAAAAAAGACTCAACTCCAAATCTTATTGCAGCAGGACTGTTGCAAGGGGGTGTGGGGGTAAGAGGGGTGGGGGCGTCCTGTTTCTCCTTCTGTTTGTGGACTGACCTGGATGCAAACTCATGGGGATGGCTTAGTGAGCTGTGCAGCTGACTGGAAATCCCTAATTCTTGCTTACATTCCAGCATGCTGTATGTTAGCAATTTACCTTTATAGAGTAAGTAAACTAAATAACAGGGGACCAGGGGAGTGCAGCACATGTGGGTCACAAGTTGAAAGGATCTTAATGGTCAGGATTTTTAGATTCTATCTATCTACCCTTTTTTAGATGCTCAGAGTTGCCTGGTATCTAATCAACATGTAGGCTGTGCCAAAATTTTATTCCTGTTTTTCCTTCCTCTGTATCAGTTAAGATACACCAGCACGGAAGTGTTGTTGTGCATATACTATGAACTTTGGTATGCCTTAAAAATTATCAAAACCTAAATAATAGTGTTCATTTTGAGATGTGAGTGGGGACATCTTTCCTACAAACTTCCTAGTCAGTGACTACAGGTAGCTGGGCAGCTAAAACTAAGTGGTTTTTTTTTTTTGATTTTCACCATGAAACAAAAAGCTATTATTTTAACATGTGGTAATTTCATTTCCAGTCAATAACATGGACAAGAAAGCCTGGCAAGGACAAACCCTAAAAACAGCAGAAGGAGTAAAAACTGCTGTTTCTGTGTTAGGAAAACTTGAAATAAAGGTAGAAAAACACTGCATTAGCTCTGCAGCATATCTTCTTATACAGCAGGATGCTGGCCTGCACTTTAGAAGCAATATCATTAACTTTAATGTCTTAAAAGCACAATGTATTTTAAACCCTTTCCAAGCTTCACTGATCTTATAAAGTATCCAAAAGCAGCTTTCCCGTTTCTGGAGTACTGCAGCTAGTTAGCAAGACACCAAGGGGCCAAGGTAAGGGAGGCGGTGGAGCAGCAACTCAAATACTAACTCAGTATATATTCTCATGGGACCTTTAATAACTCTGCACGGTGGAGGGATTTCCTTTTATGGCTTTATAGGAAAAATCCCCTTTAAATTAAGAGTTTGAACTCTGCCATCGTGCATATTGCAGGGGACTGAAATGGTAAATCTTTCTTTTGGGGACTTTAGCATGTGTTAAACGCATGTTTGAATCACTGGGAAAAGCAGCTGCAAAATGCAACTGGGTTTTTTGTGTGTGTGGTTTTTGTTGGGGTTTTTTTGTGCTTTTTTTTTTTTTTTTTTAAAAAAAAAAAAAAGACAGCACAGAATAGCTGTTTCCATTTTCACTGCTGGAAACTGTAAGATGCAAATAGTCCTAGCAGGACTGGAGCTGAAGTCTGGTTTCCTCTGGCTTTCTCCTCTCTGGATTATGTGATGCTTAATATATGCTTGAACTCACTCTGTGGTCTTTCCTTTAGCAAAACAACTTATTTCATCTCTCCTCCACTCACTGCCTATTTTCTTGAAAATTTACATAAAATTAATATTATTTAAATCTCTCTGCATTTTCATTTGAATTTGGACAACAAGTTAAAAACTTTACTGGGAATGGCTGAACTGGGAAGAAGGGAACAAAACATAACAATCACCCAGAACACTCCTCAGGAAGCCAGACTAAACCCCAAATTGATTGGCATTACACTATGTGGGGATATATTGTTGCCTCTATAGTTTGTATAGTTATCATTAGTCCATACCTTAAGCACCAGGACAAAGAGTTATACTTCTTGTTTCATGAGCAGG
>KL287737.1:13970-39414 GCA_000699545.1 Podiceps cristatus | reverse complement strand
AGCTGAGCAGTTTGTTCCTGATGGACCTCATCTGAAGTTGTATAATTATGAAGAAAAGCACTGGGATCACTTGATGAACTGGCAACATGCCACCATGTACCTCTTCTACGGCATTTCAGGGTTGGTTGACATCGTGGCTCACGGGACCAATGCATTGCCAGTGGCCATGGACAGGATGATGCTTTCCTTAGCAGTGTTTATTGAAGGTGAGTTTACCTCCCCCTGCAGAGGCACCTGTGAGACTTGCAGAGGGGTATCAGTCTTTGGTCTGGGATTCTCAAATCAGCCTTAGAGAATGAGCCTGCGTGAGGTGGGTGTTTAAATCCCTGAAACGCAGAAAAAAAGATCAGTCTTGGCCCTCCTTAAACTGCTGAGGGTTTGTCTGCGCTGCAGCCCCGAGCATGATCACACATTGCAGAGGTGTATCTGTGCTTTCCTAATTGGCTCAGAGAGCAACCAAAATGTTATAAGAATGGCAGCACAAGCCTGTTTGGGGTAAGTGCCCAGTAGCTCGGGTGTGTGCTTCAACTTACGTACCGATACGGTATGTGAGTCATGACTGCTTTTACCTGCACAGCCATCGCATGCTGGAATTGCACTGGAGACACACTCAATTCACGTTTTCTGTATGCGCAGTGTATCTCACAGCTTCCTTCTTGTTACACTGCAGAAACGGATGAATGTGACTTTTTGTCAAAGTGTTTCAAACAAAAGGTGACAGAGCAGTAGCTTCCCATAAAATTTCCTGGTCTGAGCTCAAGGGTGGCCATCAGTCTTAAAAAAATGACTCTCAGCTGAACCAAGAAGGTGATACTGACATAAAGGGAAATGCTAAAGTGTTACTGTTTTCTAAAACCAGATGAAGGGAGATTATAAGGAAAGAGAATACCTTCAACTGATCACTTAATTTATTCCAGGTTTTCTCTTTTGCTACCACCTTCATGGGAGGGCCATGCTGGATGTTCATGTTCATCAGTTATTGCTGTTTGCTATCTTTGGAGCTGCTGTTTGTATATTCCTGGAAGTTTTCTTCCGGGGCAGTATTGTACTAGAGATGCTCCGTACAAGCCTCTGTATACTACAAGGCAGCTGGTTCTGGCAGGTAGGTCACTTTTCTGCCTTAGGAATTTCTTCCTTCATCAAAATGAGTTATTTACCCCTTTGCAGATGTTTCACAGATGATATAATATGCCTTTTAAACACAGACCTTAAAGGACTTAGAAAACAATGCACTGTTATTGTCCCTCTAAAGAGATAAAAGTATTCATCATATCTGTTTTACAGACAAAGAACCCATTTTACTTCTAGTGTCTTTTATCTGAATCAATGAAAAAGCTAAGGTGGTTCTTTTGAGCTCTCCCTTGCGATTGAACATCCCCTCTGATCTCTGTAACATGTTGTTCAAAATTTGGCAGCCAAATGGCAATGGTTTTACAGCCTGGCAATACATGCTGTTCTTTACGAAGAGAGTCTCCGCTGTCAGCAGATGCCCAGCGGAGTATTGGACAGGTGAGGCAAAGCACTTCTTGACACTGAAGGGGAACAAAGGCGTGAATTATCTTTCATGTTGGCTGCTTCTTTCTACTGGCTAAAAAACTTTTTGATAGTGGCAACCTAGATTCAAAAGGCATTTAACCTCCCAACCTGCATTAAGAGATTGGATGATGTAAAGCCTCCTGCATTTCCAGTGTTCTGAAAACTGAACAGAAGAAGTAACAGACAAAATTTGATATTTCAGGGATGTGGCTCCCAAAAGGGCTCTTCAAAATGTAGCTGCCATGCCTTCACTTACTTGTGATTCTGTCCAATTAATAGATATTTGACAGTGTCCCTTTCTCTGCTGTCAAGCAAGAGAGAGAATTTAACTAATTGCTGTGATCTTTTAACGAAGAAATAGGAGCGCTACTGCCGATACGTGTTTCATCTTATAGTGGAGAACTGAGGTCACTCCAGTGATTTTTCTTTCCAGCATGTCTAGACTGGCTTCCCTTTTTTATATGCTGGCCAGACACAACGAATAAAAACATTTGCTGTTCCTTAGGAGAACTGGACACTCAGCACCAAATCAAATATTTAAATACCCGCTCTGGCAAGAAGACAGACCTCCAAAACAGCAGTATTTTTCTATAAGTGAACTCAAGAACCCTGTACCGCTGCATTTATTGTTTTATCTTCTTGCTTGTAAACTTTTCTTTGGTGATTTAAGCAGCTTTATATAAGAGGAATTAGATTCAACTATTTATTCTTTGTTGTCTGCCTAGTCTAATTTTAGAACAAGTTATTTCTTTAGGTCCAGAGACAATGTGGTTTTTGTTTCAAGTGAAAAACTGAGGAACTAAAAATACAAGATATTTAAATGTGGCTTTTTTTCACACCTGCATCAGGCTTCGACTTGTGTATGTGACTAAAAACCACATACTGTCTGCGGCATGACAAATTTGCAAAAGGTAAAGGAGCTTTCTTTCTGCATCATCAATGCCCTCATTCATGGAATTCTCTGCGTGGAAATGCAAAATGCACTCCTCCCCTTCTCCTTCCTCTCCTCCTCATCCCGGCTCCTAAATTCTCAGCATTGAGTGAGAAAGCTCAGTTTTTATGTAATTTCAAAACCTGATGTTTTCCCTGGATGGCCCAGAAGAAATAGGCTCACTTACAGATCACTTTTATTTATTGATTTATTATTCTTCTTCTGAACCCTTTAACACATTCCCAGACATTGTTGGGAAGAAGTGTGTCAGTGCAAATGGCCGGGGAGGTTTTCTGGTTGGTGATGTGCTTGCAGTTCAGACCATACATGGCTGAGCACCAGCCCCTTTCCTTATCGTATGTAATTGTGATTGTTGTGGGACTCGTTGGACAGGGTCCTTAATTCTCTAGGCAAGAGCAGGGTGTCTCTGGGACTGGCTCTGCATCTTCAAAGGCATTTCTGCACAGAACTGTGTAAAATGATCCACCTCATCTGAGTACAACTGCAAAGCTGTTTTAATAATAACCACAGCAATAATCAGCACTGTAAGAAAATGAAACATCTGCCTTGTGATGGGTAGCATAAAACATGATACGGTATAGGATACACATCAAATGACGTTTGCTAAATATCTTTTTTTTAATTACAGATTGGCTTTGTGCTTTATCCTCCAAATGGGAGCCCAGAGTGGAATCAGACAGATCATACTAATATGATGTTCCTGACCATGTGCTATTGCTGGCATTATGCCTTTGCTTTTCTTATACTTGCAGTGAATTACACAATTGTTAGCTGGTAAGTTACTTGAAACCCTAAAACCTTGGACATTTGTCTATTTAGTCTACCCAAAGCTTTATCTTAGAAAGGTTTCACTGACAAAGTTTTCCACAAAATAATTAACTGTCTTGCAAGGTGTAACAATTGATATTGCTAATCAATGAAGACATTGCTCTCATTGCTTCAGTAGAAAGGGGAAATACATTCATAAAGTACAGCTCTGACAGCATAATGCTTCTCACATAAAATGAGCTCTTTCTGATAGCCTTCCACATTTGCAAGTGCATATAAAGTTAGTCCTACAACATCTTCTCTCCCAGTGCTTATCTCCACTAATTCCAAGCAGCTTAGTCAGCAGGCTTCATCCCCTAATTTTTGAAGTCGGACCTTTTCCTCACCACCCAGTGCTAACTCTGACAAAATTCCAACTGCAGAGTTAACTTAGTTGTAAAAATGAGCCTGATTCTGCCATGTGTGGTCACCTGCTTGCATTGTCCTAAACGTGCTTCTACATGCTTCTCACCCCTCGTTTTACCCCTACCATGCTAATAGCCCGATTTCATCATGCTTTGGCCATATGTAGTTCCTGCAGCCTTGCATTGCACCGAGGAGGTGCCGGTTCTTTTGGGATCTCAGTACAAAAGGCACCAACACTCAAGGCTGGTTAAATGGTCTGTTGTGTAAAGGATGGCAACTATAGAGAAGGTGACAGCTATCCTACCTCCCTTCTGATGCTGGTAACGGGGGCTGCTGCAGCACCAGACAAGGCCCCCCAGGCTGATCCCGCCACGCTGTGCAGGGAGGCTGGCCAGACTCACTCTTTTTCACAGCTTTACAGTTCTCTTCCAAGTGAACACGACTATCGGTCTTGTGCCTGCACAACCCCGAACTTTCTAGACGGTACACTGAGGTTTGCTTAAGGTGTGTGCTCTTAGATATGTCCATAGGAACAAGCTCTTACAAGCAGTACATACAGGTGGTATTTTTAAAGGCAGCACATACTAATGTCATTGTACATGCTTGCATTGTATAGCAGTCACTTGTGCTAAAATACAGGTGCCTACAGCCAAAGCCTACGGTTAAATTGAAATTGTTGAAATCACTATCATTGATAGTGCTTGAAATCAGTCTCTTCTTCACAATGTCTTCCATAGTGGCCCACTACAAATCTTCATAAATTAATCATCCTAAATCCCCAACGAGATGCAAGAATGAAATATTTAGTTTACCATGTGAAAATGGCCAGGTGAGCCTTTGAGTTACTATTTGATTTCTAATATGTATGACAACTCTTTTTTTTTTTTTTTTTTTTTTTTTTTGCTGTTGTTTCCAGGACAGTTCGTTCAAAGATTAAACAGTCCCAGTCTATGGAAATGGGATTACTGAAAACATCTGAACGAGATCAGGAGTCAGAAGATGAAATTTAGTGTGAATATGGCTTGACTAGTTTACCTGCTCTACCGTTAGGCTGATTGATACCTCATTTCTAGATTTGTTTGCCAGCTTATTCATTCTTTACTACAACTTACTATGCAAATATCATCTACATTTATACAGTTACATCTTTATTTGCAGAGGGTAAGCTTGGTATTGATTTGAGGTGGTTGCACTGGTACCTTGCTTACCATACACTTCAAAGAAAACCAGGCTAATATTAGACAGGCTTGGACTGGGTGAGGTGGCATGATGAAGTCTGTGTGTTTGCTTCATTGAAAGCTAAGCAAAATGTTTTCCAGCTGCTGCTGAACAGACTGTTAATTTTCCATAATTAGGGTGTCCAAATAAGTGCGTTAGTTGCCTTGCAACTGACTGTGTATAAATAACTGTGCAGATCTGGAAAACAGTGGAATAAGATACAAAATCAGAATTTTGCATCTGTCTTCTGTAACATATTCGTGTCTCTGCTTGTGGCTTTACGTTAAATGGAAAGAACTACTCACTGCAAACCTGTTTGGCGTTTCCTTGAAGAGTGTGTAGCATGCTCATGCCCGCAGAGACACTACCAAGCTTGGTAGGAAGACCAATGAGATGATGCTCAAAAGCCACTGCAGTTAGTCACTTTTGTGCCTAGATAGTCCTGCCTCTTTGCTATCATTTGACTTTGAAAGGTAGTGAAGTGACTTCACCCCAGCGCCTAAAGCAACTTTTCCAGAAAGGCCAAGGGATGTCCAGTGGGGCAGCCCCCGGCCACAAAACCAGTTTCTTTCCCAAAGTTATCTCCTTTGGTGGAATTTGGTGGATTTCTGCAGGGTTCATAGCAGACCCACAGCTGGGCCCAGCCCCTGGGTCAGGAATGGGTAATGCTGATCTGCGGGCAGGGTGAGACAGACTTTCATCCTTTTGCCTCTGTTGCCCCGGCAAGCACCAGGCAGCCTGCACGGTGCTGCATGGTGAGATGTGGGAGGGCAGATGTTGCCTTCATAGTAGCTCCATGCCCAGCTAGCTACAGCAGTGAGTGAATTAAAAAATAATATTTTTTCTAATGGTATTTATTTTCTCCACCAAAACCAAAGTCTTGATCCAGTAAAAAGCAGGTTGCCCTCCCCGGTGCTTAGTGTTGCTTGCGCTCCAGCCCCAACAAAAGGGAAATAACTCACATGTTGCAAAAGACATCAGAAAATGGTGTTGTATATAAGCACACCACCCCTAAGGGCCAGATTCTTTCAAAAGACTGGGACGGGCACCCTGTGGCACAGCAGCACCTACACTCGGTTTTTCAGAGGACTGAGCACGGGATACATGCTGGTGGCCATGGGCCATCTTACATATCCATCAGTGAATAAGGTGGGCATGGTAAGGTGATCATTCTGGAAAACAGCCCCTTCCCTTTAGAACTCCTTCTAAAAATATTATTTTCTAATTATTTTCAGAAACAGGCTAGTACAGGACAATAAAATCTGTTCTAATAGTGCCAGTTCGTTGGGTTTGGTGCTGCAGAAATGTGTTTCTTCTATTATTCAAATATTTCTGGATGCTCCTAAGAGAATGCAGAGCTGGACTCTGATAGATGAGAGTGAGTTGTAGGATCTGGTCCCTTCACTTTTGAGTTTCCCCTACATTTTTTCAGTGTGAACCAAAAAAATGAATAGCATAAAATTACTAATTGCAGTAAGCTGATTGCTTAAAAAGATAGGTAATAAAATGGTTTGTAGCTCAAAGGGATCCCAGGTCTCAGGAAAAAAAAAAAAAAAAAAAAGGCATTTTCTAAAGCTATTTTACTTTCAATGCAACATAAACAATCACTTCATTCCTAAGATCTTCCTTTTATCTCCCCTTTCTCAAGGAGAGCCTTCCTTAGCTGCACACACTGTTAATTTTAGACTGCTGCATTTATCAATGCCTTTCCAAAATCAGTGAGGTCGTTTATTCTGAAGGAGATCTTCAGAAAGTACTTTGCTTCTCATAGGCAGGAACAATGCAAGTTTCTTCACTGCTTTTCTTGATAAATATATTTAATACTGTACAAATATTAAGGTGCTATATCTCTAAAATATAGGGACAACCTAAGCAGGAAGAAAAGCATGATAAACTGGCCGAGCTTTGATATGTCTTCTTAGAAGAACTCAGTTGGTAGTTTCTAAAAGTTATTTTAGATCTTTGCCAAGTATTGTGAAGTGACACTTGTATCCAGGTGTCAGATTATTTGGAAAGCAAGAATAGTTAGCTCACAGATATTTATGGGTTTAGAAATGTAAAATGGGAAACCACAGATGCATAGCCAAAGATCACTGCTTTTCTTAATAATTGTTTGCCCTTCTTCAATGTTTTTTTCTGAGAGGCCTTGGAGATTTTGGCAAACTTTAATGAAGTCTCTCTCAGGACATTCTTGAAAGCTAAGTATCAATATGGCATTTTTGTAGCTCCGTGTCTCAGTTTTGCAGTGATCAGTAAACTCTGAATTAGTTGATATCTACTCCTCTCTACAAATCTAATACTTGAGTTTCATTACTGTGGTTCCATTAAAATAAGATTTTCTGTTGGCATGAGCCAGCAGGAAAATCCATGGCTTTGCTGAGGAGCTTGCCTATTAATTGCAGCAGGGATGCATTGGCCAAATGCAGTGTGTCATTACACCCAGCTATAATCTTACCTTCATTGTGTCACATCACTCTTGTCTCTAAATTGTAGGGATTTTTTTAAAGGTCAGAATTTTTTTCCTGTTAGCACGGTTGGGCCATAAAGCTTCTGCAGTGCTGAGCAGTGAAGACAATGGTTACATATCAAGGAGACCTTGGGGATTATTACAAAAGTCTGTTGTGATAAGCCAAATCGGTTGATGAAGTGAGCCTCATGGGATCCAATTACCTGAACGAGCTGTGAACGTGGACGGTGCTTAGCCAACTCTCCTTTTGAAAAAGCTGCTTTTTCAGAAACAAGAAGTGCCAGTACTGGAAGGCATGGCCAGCAGAGTGGCTGCCTGCCGCGGTTCCTCCTCTACCGCTCAGCCTGCTGGCTCTGGCTCTGTCCTCGCCTGCCTGGCACTAGCCCAGCAGTGGCTGTAGGTCTGTGGGTTTTAGTGGGAGAAAAACTGAGCAGAACTCAGCCTGCAGAGAGATAACACCCATATCTCCCCCTGTCTCTCTGCTGTGAATCTCCCATAAATGATCAGGAAACTGGACGAACAAGCCCATCAGACACATCTGCTGGTTTTGGTGCAACTGTGCTTAGCAAAGATGTCTTTAAAGAAGCCCGACCTGCTAATGCAGTCTGTGACACAGAACTGCAGGGCAAGCTGCTTACAAAAACTCTCTCTTCACATAAGAGAAGGTGGCATTGTGTTATTAAGCTTGAAGAAATACAAAGAAAAACAGATCCTGAAGCCTCAAAGAAACAATAATCTCTTGGATTTAATTTTTAATACTTACAGTACACGTAGAGTGAGTGTCATAGTGGGGTTTTGTGCCTGATGCATTTTTGGTGCCACAAAGGAAAGAAACACCCTGTTTTGGGGTGGGTTTTTGCTGTGCAGAACACCTGACCCATTCTGCTCAAGTGTTGTTGAAATGAGATGCCCAGGAACAGACTAGGTATCTATTATGGTGAAAAAGGCACAACCCTTTGCATTTTACTAGCAACAGATTTTGCTTGAGTTGAATGAGTGGAAGGAGGTCTGACAAGTTCACAAACACCACTCACAAAAGGTAGCTGCTTTCAAGAAAATTTAAATTATTGTTAAATATTGGTGCCTTTGAAAAACTATGTGGTAGTTTATAACAGTCAAGATGTGCCTGTAATTTTATTTAAATAAAATTGATTTATCCATCTAAGATGCCTGTCATGTCTTCAGGGGAAAAAAAATATAACCATTTATGCCACAGGATGGGATGGGGTAGACATGTTACTTGTAGCCCATGCAGACATTTGAACAAGTTGGACTCAAATTCAGGAAAGACCAGTTCCGCTTTGTCAAATTCCTTTGATTCTACTATTTAATCGTCATTTACAACACAGGTGAAAACAACTCTTTTTTGAGGCCTGGGCAGTAGAGCTTCACAGATCCACAAAAATCAAATGCTAGAGGAAAAGTGGTTCCAGATTTAGATCTGGTCTCCTGTGTCATACACGTTGGAGCAGTCAGCAAGCCAAGTAAACAGAACTGTATGAATGGGATCTTTCTATTTTGGCAAGCTTAATAATAAAAGTATTTAGGATCTTATTTGATTTTGTTCCCTTTTTCCTTTAAAGAAAGAACAACCCAACTTTTTCTACTGTAAGATGAAATACGTTCTGAAAAAAAAAACAAAACCTGAAATACTCAAAGAAATGTTTGCAATTACAGGTTTTATGCTCTCCATATTTTTTACCAGTCCCTAAACTTAAAACTAGAGACCATACCTGTCAAACTGCAGCAAATAATTTTGGCCACTCTCAGAATGCATTTTGTGGATAAATTGATTATTCATTAAAGATTACAGTCCCATAGCTTGCTTTCATAAATTTTGTCAGCTATAGAGAACTTTGGGTGGGATGCACTTACCTGTACGTAAGAAAACTTCTAAATTTCTCCAGGACTGGGTAAGGGAGAGAAAGTCACCGCTTCCTACTTTCTCGTTTCATTTGATTGTTTCACAAATCTGAAAGAATCACGTAAGACTGATGAAAACTAGACATCAGAAACTTTTAAAATCTAGAAGTAGCTTTAAAAAAAACAATTGGGAAATCAAGCAGTTTGCATTTAAAAATCAAATGTACTGCTGTCACCGTACCTCCTGGGGCTGTGGCAGCAGCTTGGCTCACAATGGGGAGGTGTTTCCACCCGTGCGGATGACTTGGGACCTCAAGGTTGCATTGGTGTTGGGGTGAGGTGTGGAGGGAGGCACTCACATATCGTGTACCCTGGTCCTGGGACAGCGCTGCCTGAGCCCAGGAGAGCTTGTTCAACATCGTCAGCAGGCCGCAAAGGAGTCAGTAGCCCAAAGGGGAGTAGCCCAAAGGGGAGGAGGCTCACGTTCCCGACCAGGGAACGTGATGTCCTGGGGAAAAGAGCACCTCTGAGATGGCAGCTTAAAGGCAAGGCTGCTCCCGCAGTTCCTGGCTCCCTGATCACACTATCAGCTGCACCTACATTAGCATTTTACTCCAGATCAAGAGAGCTCTTGATCTCATCCGCTGGTCGTAACTTAAGCATTGTGGTTTGCAGCATGGAGAGGAGTCAGAGCATGGGATCTGGAGTGTCTTCACAGGAAAATGATGGTGGTCTCCAGCATTGCTCCTCGTGTGCTCCAAGTAAATTTAGCAGTGCAAGGCATTGCAGCCCTACAGGTTCATTTGTCCTTAAAACTGAGGCACTACAACACTTTGGCTTATCTGGTACCTTAACGCCCTCCTCCCACATGGTTCAGTTCCTCTGAACTACTGCAGCTGGGGTAAGAGTTACTGGTACAGCAGTCAGTGGAAGAACACAAAATAGGTTTTTATCCAAACAGTCCTTTAGAAAGTGCAATAGAAGAAGTAAGCCTGACTCCCAAGGACTGCACAACAACAGCACATCTGTTAAAGGGGAGAAAGACGACTGGAAAGCTGCTGGGCACTTGCCTTCAAAATCTATTCTAGGTGAAATATGTGCTTGCTCAAAATATGTGGGAATAAAAAGCCTAATATTTGTTAAATAAGGCATAACTAGTCCTCAGATGACTTTTTCAGTACAGTAGTTTCTAAGACCCTGGTATGTAATTGTTGCAGCTCATAGATTTCTATAGTTGATACACTTCTTACAATGAAAATACATTTTAAAAGCAGTTGAAAAACATAATTACAAATACAACAGCATACTTCAGAATTTGATTCAGAAAGAAAGCTCTTGCATAAAGACTACTGCCATTTATTGACAAAATATTCTGCAGGGGATGGTACCTAAGAGGTCAACATCACAGTAAGGGCATGAAATTGGAGCAGAAATGGTTAGTCTAGAAAACTGTGGTTACCAGCCATTGCCTCCTTGAGGAGGAGAAAGAAGAAATGGAAAATAGACTGCAGATTTATACACCTGAATAGCTATTAAGCAAGTAGAAATCACTCCCAGCACTGTAAGATTACGGGAGGGGAAACTGCATTCATGGTATGCAGCATTCCAGTCTGCCCCCAGTGTTATTTACTAGGGACAAAGTTCCCAGACACACGCTGGGATTTTTATGGCTCCTATGTGGCATCCCCAGAAGGAGTAATGCCGATTTCCCGCTCCCAACAGGAATGACAGCGGGAGTAAAGCTGAAAGCTCGCACTGCTTTGCTGGAAGTTTACTGGTTTGTGACTCCAACTCAGTCAGATGCAGCTGACACATAAAAAAATGTCAAAGATGGTGTTTCCTGCTGGCACTGCACTTTATTCAGGCTTGAAAATAAAAAAGAAGGGAAATAAGAAACATCTGGCTTTAGTTAAGGCTCACAAGAAATGGAGGAAAGCAGAAGAAACATATCTAGTCTCTCAAGAACGGTTTTGTCTCCCTGCAGCTGCATCACATATACAAATTTGCAAGTAATGAGATTTTCTTTCAGCTCGATCATTCTATCATATAAACATGGTTTAGTATTTTCATAAATAAAAGTGTATTATCCCTTGGGATGTATTTGTTTTGGTTTTGCTGTCTGGTTGCGTATGCCATTTTTTTTTTTTAACCTTAAGGTTTATATGTAATATTCATGTGAAGTTTGAAGTTCCCAATCTTGCTCACAACCCTGCTTCCACTTCCCAGTTGGCAAACTGTCTTCCACTTGCAAACCTGGGATTGTGACCCAAGGTTTTGGACTCACAGTATTTTATCTATCTAAATATAAATGTTGCTCAAAGATGTCCATAATGACGTTAGCTTTGTAAAGGAATGAAGCAGGCATGTTATTTTCATTCATCAGGAAGGGAAAAGTCAGTAACCATGAGATTTAATTCTTATTTCTTTCCGACTTTTTCATTTAAAATCTCTGCAAGTATGCAAAGTCCCTGCTGTCATCTAGCAACATTCCTACTAGCAAAGGACTCAGACCTGTGATTCAGAAGCTGGGTATGATTTTAACACCCTGTAAACCTCAGAATTGGCGCTATACTGGATGTAGCTTAACTTAATGTTGCTGAACTATTCCGTGACTTAGTTTTCCCATCTGCAAGATCCGTTCTGTCCGAATCACACTTGGTCCTGCTTTGCTCTGTACAAGTTCTGCACAGGGACGGGCATCTTCCTGTGTGTATCTTAGACCCGGTTTTCAACTCTTGTCCCTTTTAACCCCAGAAAAGCAAACATTTAAGTGCCTATGACAAGAGGCTGTAAAGCAATTAACATGTGCAAGGGTACTAAGCATTCCTTGTGAGTAGGAGGCGGGGGAGAGGTTTCTTCCCAGCTTGCATCAAGGTTGTTCCCAGTTGACAGCAGTGAGACAGCAGGGCCATGGAGCCGTCAGGCTGCCAGGGCTCGCCTGGGCGACTCTGCAAATGCTTCCTCATCCATGGGCCAGCTGGGCGGTGGGATGCACGCTGGGCCAGCCCTGGTGCTGTGCCAGCCAGCCTCCACCCACGGCTGCTCTTGCCAGGCAAAGGGGGTATGCCTGCTGCCCTGCCCCACAGGGCCACACTTCTGCCCCGCTGATGAAAAAACCCTGCCAGTGCCTGTGCAACCCCCTTGGGGAGGTTTTGCAGTTTGGCATTTTATTGAGTTAAAAGGCTGAAACGTCCCCTCTGTTCCAGGGAGATGGCTATTTCCTCCCACCTATCGCTGTATGCCACGGCCCTCGTGCCCTCATCGCACCCCTGTGCTGATCCCAGCACCAAGGAGCTCTTCCCATCTCTGTTTTCTGTGCTAATGAGAATAACATGGAGAAAGGAAAGCTCTAGGACAAGAGACACACTCCTAACACAACTGTTAACTGCAGACAGACAGAGCTGCACCCAAGAGAGAGCCAACAGCCCTGTCCTGCCTGCAGGTTTGTCCCAGTACCAGTCGTCGTTGTGGCAGTACAGCCTAAAACCTCTGCAAGCAGATGGTTAAGACATTTGTCTGTCTGAAGAAGCATATGAACAATTTTGGAGCTCCTGTTTGTAAATGTAATCTTAATTATTTTAACATTTCCTCAGTCTTTCCGATCTCCTTAGGTGCTTTTCTCAATACAGAGTGTCTTGATGACTAAAAGTTAGATGTTTGGTATTTTCTGTATTGATTTTTTTGAATACGAATAGTTTTATGAATATTTTGTGGATTGCCACAATGGAGATTAAATGTATAGCTTATTTTACTCATCTCTTTTCATATTAAGAGGAAAAAACCATCTTAATAATCTGTAAGGTGTTACAGAAACAGTAGTATCTATTAATATCAGTAGTATTTAGTGGCTAGACTATTGGGCCACATCCCAAGAGACCTGAGCCCTTTTTTTTTGACTGGATTTCTGTGCATCCTTTGCAAAACAGATCCAGTTTTTGAACCCTAGTTCTAAAACTGAGATGGAAGTGCTTCAGTAATTAAAAAAGCCAAACAAACCTCCTTTCCTCACTAATGAAGAACACCATATAAAAGCAAGGTATTGTTCCTACTCACACTCAGGGCATTCATCCACTGATCACTGATGATAAAAAGACAGTGTTTATTCCAATTAGTTCTTTACATAGCTTTGTTTGCCTCCTCATTTTGTCTCTGACGTTCAACTCTCAGCTTTCAATTTGTCAGTGGGAGACATGCTAGCATGCAGAAGATGCTGATTTTGGCAGTTCTGCTGTAACTTCTTTCTGCTTCACATTTTACTTATGCTTTTTACCTGTTTTCTTTTTCTTCCCCCATCTGTCCCCACTCCTTTCCGGATGAATCAGATATCCCAGGAATCTGAAGCCACAGATTTTATTCCCAGTTGTGCCAGTACCTGCTGAGTGACCATATTTAATGGTGGAGGTGCACAGAAGGGATGCAGCCAGGCTCTGCACTGCCTATCCAAATTAAGTAATATAGAAATGCCATTTACTCCCCTGAAAGCGTGTGGCAAGTGCCCAATCTAGACCAGTCCTAATATAGTCGGCGCTTCCACCTCCTCTCAGCACAAGAGGAACATTGCTGCAGAGGAGAGACCCTCTTCCCCCGCTTCCACAGCCTCCTCCCCGGGTCCTGTTGGGCCTCCCTGCTGCAGAGCCCAGCAGTTACGGCTGTCCTAGCAAACAAAACAAGGCCACGCACCAGGACTAATCCCTCAGGTCCCAGCACGCTACCTGGCACGGTTTTGGCCCACACCAGCCTGAACCCCCTGACCACGTGCAGGTCTAGTTAGAGGACCAGAGTCAGTTCCCAGGAAGAGATATATATATATATATATGTGCACACACAGGGGGTGCCTTCCTTGGAGGGAAGAGAGGTTCGCTGGCATGACTCTGAGCCATACTGTGCACTCAAATAACAGGCTCTAGCCCTTATCAGTGTAAATATATCTGGGAGTCCGATCAAGGACATCTTCCTATAGCAAAAAGATGACATGACATTTAATGGCTTGATAAGTGAAATGTTTTATCATGCAGAAAAAGACAGAAACAATTGTGTGCTACTTCTCCACTGATTTTTTTTTTTTTTCCCCGTAAGTGGAACAGAAAAGGTTAAAGTTTTAGCAGTAGACAAGTAGTTAATGGTTTATCCATCACAAGGTTATGGATGTATAATACCATTTTATAGCACAGGAAACAGTCTGCACCACAACATGCCTTCACTCCACTGGGACAGAATATTGGTTGGAATTACCTGTTCTGTAGTGACCGTGACCCTTTGGGCGCTGTGCATTTGGCAGCTTGTCCTCAGGTTTAAAACAGGTAAGAAATATAATTTTTCCTCAGAGGTCTATTTGAGATCTTTGGGTGCTTTTTCCTTTCCTTAAGTGTTTAAACATGATTGACAATAAACATGATTACAACCATGCTATACACTTCTTAGGTAGAAACATTTTTCTTCTTACACTAATGTCTAAAGAAGTACCCCAAACTTTGCATTCTGCTGTAAAAAAGAATAGGATGGCAAACAGTCTCTGGAGTATTTTCCTTGTAACATATTTACATGGCACATAATTCCTCTGATATAGATTTGAGAAATGTCTTCAAATTTTCTCAATCTTCTGGTAGAAATTTGATGTATTTTTCAAAAGACAAAAATAAACCTCTATCTAATCTAGTAAATTATGTTTTAAAGAGGAAATATTTAGCTTTATATATGTTTATGTATTTGCATATAACCAAAATATGTATGGCAGCTGTTCATCTTTTAATTACAATTTGCATTACAGAAAATTCTGTTGAAAGACTATTGCATATTCTATACCTGAAAATCAGGTCAATGCACCCTCCTGAGACACTTCTGCGTGCAAACTTGGAGCAGAAAACTGATCAGTGTTTTCTCTCAGCAAAATACTCACTGATTGACATGATACAAAATTATGCATGGACCTATATTCAAAATTCAGAGGAAGAATCAGATATTCCTGGCTGCTTGTCCAGCAGGGAGTCAGATATGTTTGGAGACCAAGAAGCCTGGGGAAAAGTTTATATGAGGATACATTAGGCTATATTTACTTCAAGAGATTTATCAGATGTTTGCAGGAAAGGAACATACCGAAGACCAAGAAAAGTCACGTAAGTAAACAGCAATTATTAAACATATGTTAGTAATAATCTGCCTTTGCTAATGTAAGAACATGCCCAGTGCTTTTTTTTTTGACTTCATGGAGCTAAACCCAGATGAGATGGGAGTTAACTCACAGTACTACTCTGCTTAGGCCTAGGATTTACTCAACTATGGGGAAATGAGCTGCTAGGAACTGGATTTAAACTGCAGCTACTTCAGGGATGGAGAATACCTCCATGCCCATCTGATGCATTGCTTGTTGTGCATAGTTGCAGTGTTACTTCACTCAAACTGTAACCGCGAGTATTAGCATTATCAGTTCCCATGATGTTGGATTAAGAAAAACCCCAACAGTTCATGATGACATAGTATTATGCAACAGTCTTTTAGGTTTAGCTTAAAAATATATACACTCAAAATCAATGTCATCCTTGAGATGATTACTGTCTGTAAAACTTAAAAGCCAAAGACAAATAAAAAGAACATGTTTTCTGAATCTTAAAATAAAACCAGAACCCCATGATTTTAATCCAATGCTACAACTATTGTAGGCTGACAAGTTTTACTGCTTGTGGCGTAGATTAGTCAGCTCAGGAATTCATAGTTGTGAAAGACACAGGTTTCCTTCAGGGAAGAAAAGAAAAAAAAAAAAAAAGCTTTACAATGGTATGTGAGACCTTGAACAATAGGCTAAGAAAGGTTACCGGGAAGCGCTAAATAGACCCACAGTTTCCACTAGGATTAACAGATCCTAGAGTGTCTCCTTGGTAGAGAGGGACTCTTTCGGGGAAGGCAAAGGTAAGGCCTGTTTGCTGGCACCTGCTCTTTGCTGCATGGGCTGTGTGGCAGCTGTGTCTGCACCTCCAAGGGTAAATGCTGGACTTTTCACCCCACAACTTCATGCTTTTCTGTTTCTCTGTTTTCAAAGGAGTGTCAACTCTGTCTTCCTTTTCACCTTTCTCTTTCCTTACACCTCTTTTGCAGCTTGTGCCTCATGGTGCCAAAGCCAGATTCCGACCCCCTAGCCTGGCCGTGGAAGCGCTGCCGCTGCTGCTCTCCTCCACGGCTGCCCTGGCTGCTCCCCTGCCCTGCTCCTCGGCAGCCAGCCCAGAGCCTGTACGTTTGCAGGGCAGCGCCGCTCCCTCCCTGGTTTCGGGATCCTCTGCGCCAGTTTACCCTGCTGTGTCACCTTCTGCCTGGCTGCTTCAGGCACACGTTCACTAAGCAAGACAGAGGCTTGGAGCTGAGCTGCAGGTTCCCCAGTATTTTGTGGGTTCCCAGGCTCCCAATCTGAAGCAAGCAGCTGAGCCCCAGTGTCACTCCTCTGCCCCATGGCCCCATGTGGCACACGCATGTGCCTGGCAAGTGAGCCAGCACCGGGCAACAGGGCAACAGCTGCCCAACCAAGCACCCAGCTCCCCCAGATACAGTCATTCTCCGCAGCTGCTTAGCTTGGGCCACCCAGATCTCAACTGCTGCAGGAGTCTTCCATAGGAGAGACAATGTGTTTTGAAAAGCTGATGGCTAGCAGAGACACTACCTAGTGACACATAGATGCTATTCCGCGATCATCATAGACATCTGGCTGTAATGTGTCTGAGACAGCCTGAAACACAAGTGCTAAATAGCAACAACAGGAGCAACAGCCGAGTGATGCGTGCCAAAAACAGAATAACCCCCGCCACGTGGCACATCCCCTATAGTCTGCAATAATCTTCCAGTTATATGAATCCCATTAAAGAGTAAGAAGTTACACAATCCTTTCTGTTCAGTGAGAACGTTAGAAAAATACAACAGCACATGTGTTCCTGACAGCACTGTTTACATTTGAATTTTCTGCCTTCACTCTACTTGCCAGCATGTCAAAACACACACTAAATACCAGGCAAATGGCAGTCCTCAACTCCAGGTCTCTGCATAATTTCAAGGCACAGACTGCACTGAGTGCACAGGTGCACAATTTCCACCATGAACCTTGAAGGATTCCAACTCCATCCTTTATTTAGGGACCAGCTGAGATGAATGAGATGAAGCTTTGGTCTATGGAGATCCCTCATGTCTTGGATCCATCTCTCAGAGCCTGAGGTCCATCAACCCTTTCTCTATTGTAATTTCTGCTGCAGAATACCCCTTAGCCATTCAAGACTTGCCAGTCTCTTTTTTTTAAGAAATGTTAACATCTTCAGAGCTCACTGAACACAGCAAATTCCATGGTATATTCAGAAATTTCTAAGATTGCAAACCAAATTCTCTGGTTTTGCTTATATCATGCCCTTTGTTTCGTGAAGCTGCGACAGTCAGTGCAATGACTACTTCAAAGCAAGCCCACTATTTCTGCCAAAAGGCAGAATAAAAATCTGCACTTGTCCAGGGGTGTGAATAGGGGCTACACCTGAGATCAAGGCATGGTTTTTTATCTGCTTTATCCTATAATGCCTGCCAGAATATCTCTGCCCGATTCTTGGATGTGTCCATGTCCTTGTTACCATTCTGGGTATCTCAGCACTGGGAATCTGTGGCCCTGTTTTGCCTTCTTGCTCCCGTGAAATCCTGCAGAAGTAATTTGGGCTTTTCATGGGTTCAACAGCTTGAACTTTTGGCAGCCTGGAGCCCGCACCATCACTCCTGCTTGTCCAGCAGCTGCACAAAACTGTTTCTGTCTACATTATTGTGTGAATGCAAATTCATGTTTGAAAGCTTGGACCCCACATTTGTGACATTGGTTTTAAGAATAAGGAGGGACCAGAGCTGGGAAAGACTGTGGATCACATATATTGATCACATATATTTTTTTGTTTAATATTTTTTAGCTGAAGTTTCAAATAAATCATGTTTGTTTCTTTCCTTCATCGATTTAGATAGATACATAAGTGTTTTTACATATGTATTAATGA
This sequence comes from Podiceps cristatus, assembly GCA_000699545.1. Lineage (NCBI taxonomy): Eukaryota > Metazoa > Chordata > Aves > Podicipediformes > Podicipedidae > Podiceps > Podiceps cristatus. Next base: position 21,206 of record KL287737.1, on the reverse strand, counting down.
ATATATATATCCCTTGATCCTTTATTTACACAGACACTACAGAATCCGTGGGACCTCTGTGCTTCTGCCTCAACGGTGGCATCTGTCGGAATGGATCCTGTGTGTGCCAAGAGGAGTGGGTAGGATCTCTTTGTGAGATAGGTCAGTACAAGCCACGCAGCATGAGCAGCTGGTGACATTTCTTGAACCCCTCTGTTTTGTGAGGCCCCTGATCTCCCTGCCCACCCCATCCCAAGACCTGCTCAGCTGAGTCGGATGTGCAAGCAGTGACGTGGCTCTTCTTGCAAGGTCACTTCTGTTGCTCTTTCAAATGAGTCCCATATCTGGGGAAGACATTACAGGTTTCGATTCTCTGTGGCCTGTTTCTATCCAATTTGGCCTTTGTTTGAATTCCTCTGGTTGAAAATCACAATGTCCTGAGAATCTGATTCAGACCTCAGTGGCCAGTACTGGCCTGTCTGGATCTGCCAGTGTTCAAGGGGCACCATCCAGCTCAGCACCCTGCAGGACACTGCCTGTCCTCAGCTGCTGCTGCCACTGGCACTGGTTTTGGATGAGTCAAATTTCCTTTGCAGGTCATAGCACTGGCCTGGTTGATTCCCATTTCAGTCCCTTCTGCCACGGCACAGCATCTCTGCACTGCCGTAACTGGAGCAAGTGCACCCAGACGGTGCTGGGAGGCCGAGCCACAGTATCTCCAGAGCTGGCAAGATCCCCAGCTCATGCTTTCCACGGCAACAACCACACTGTGGCCAGTGTGACACGTGGATACGGCATCATGTGTCAGCTGCACCTTTGTCAAATGAACTCACATGTTTGGTCAGAAGGACATCAAAATATCTACAGCATATCCAGGAAAATATTCTTGGTGAAGACTGCTAGATAGATGGAAACTTCAAGTCTCCCATGCCATTTCCCTTATGACAGGATGGTTAGCACATCCAACAGACAATGATTAGACGGGTTCATGATGGACTGGATCATTTGGGCGAAATGTTTCAGAGAAATTAACTTAAATAAAATAATCATAACTGGGATTTCAGGGCTGGAAACAAACCATTATGATGACTGTAATTCCCCGTCTTCACTCCTCTGGTATTTTGTATTTTGATTTGCTGCATATTGCCTTAAAGAATATAAAGATACAACTGTAGTTATTAAATGCATGAGGTAAGAATGTTTGCAAAGACATCATTAACTTGAAATAATAACAAACATTATTGCATTTACAAAACCTGATTTTTAGTCTGTTTTCCTTAGGAACATTTATACTGCCCATCTATCTGTTGTTCCACCATCTTGGCAACTTTAACTTGCTAGCCAGTTCAACTAAATTCATTAGATGGTTACAGGTCTTAAAGATCCAAGCTAATAGCAGCAGTTGCAATGACCATTGAATCCAAACTCCTCTCAGTAGCACCAGATGGTAAAACAAGGGGCAGCAGTCATAAATTGCAGTTTGAGAGGCTGAGACTGGACATGAAGAGAAATGTTCTGGTTAGAAAGGTAGCGTGTCACTGGAACATGTTTCCCAGTGGAGATGTGGAACCTCTGTTTGGCCTAGATGCCCTCCAGAGGTTCCTGCCACCTCACAGTTTTGAGACACCTTGCCCTCCTGGCAAGTGAGATCCAGGTATACAGCTATAAGGCAAACCTAATCTTTGCAGAGTCATGACTCCTTATTTGTTCCTAACCATTTCTATGGAAGAAAAGTATCATTACGTCATGGCAATCAGAGACCTTATAGAAAAAAAAGACCCACAGAAAGTTACATGACGTGGCAAGGAAGAACACTGCAGGTCTCCCAAGCCTTCCTGTCAATGTGCTGCTTTGACTCAGTCCTACTAAAGGGACACAGCCAGCTGAAATGTGGTCTGAATTAGCAAGCGTTAGCAAAACCAGGTTGTTGCAAGTCCTAAGCCCAAGCAAAAATTTTCTGTCTGTGTGCTGCGGTATTTTTTTCAACTGTTTGCAGAACTGCAGGGTAAATTTGTGATAAGTTATAGCAGTATGGTATAACCTAAGAATGCATTGGGATGCTGTACTGGGTCAGGCCACAGGTCCACTGAGTTCATCATCCTGTCTTTAGAAGTAGCCAGTACCAGGTTCTTGTACAAGGTGTGGGGTTTGGGGGGGGGCACCCTGTCCCGTTCCAGCAGGCAGCAGGGCAGCGACTTCCTGGGCCAAAAGCCAAGCCCAGCCATCATGGTTCAGAGTCACCAAAGGATCTTGTCCCATTAATTGTCCAAACCCCATTCGGAGCAAATGTGTATTTTTACCCATGCTGTATTCTGTGGCATTAGGTTACCAAATCTAATTTCTGCCTGGCTAACCAGATTCTTGAAGTGAAGATTTACAATATTTTTTAAATTTTTCTAAGATCAAGGCAGTGAAAATAGTAGAGCAGATAAAAAGTATGGGCTTTCAGGAGTTCATTGACTTCATAAATATCACCTGTAGCAGCTCAGCAGCTTGGGCTTAGTCAAGATTTACCCAACTGCTTTTATTTCGTTTAGGGCAGAAGGCTCAATGGGTTTCTGTTGTCTCAAAACTATTTTGCTTTTGAAAATTCCTCCTCATATTAAAAATATTTGATCTGGATATATGTGGTTTTTTCCTTCTGTGCAGTTAATTTCTGTGAAGCCAGTACTTACACAGTGAACATTTCTGAAAGCATTATAAAAAACCTTACTTTTGAACGGATTATAGTGGGTAAATACATCAACTCCAAAGAAAAATGCGAACCTGATACTGTGAATGGTATGTATATCTTTCCTTTCACTTCTATTTCCCAAAAGCAAATGTAAGGTTTGTGAAAGATACCAGATTATTTGACCAGATCAGAAGTCGGTGTTTAAAGCATTAATGATGTCTTTGCATCATAGCTCAGGCAGCAGGGGTGCAAACCTTTCCACACAGCTTGCTACCCCAAATGCAGAGAATTTAAGCTACGCACACTGAGCTGTATCCATGCCTGTCTGGGACTGGGCTGAGAGTCAGTTAATATCTGCTCCTGAACAGTGGTTTGATACAAAAATAATCTATTTATATCCTATTATTTAGCATTAGGATTCAGGACACTTGCCATTAACTGTGGTTCCATGAACTGTCTCAGCTTTCAGAGACCTTGTAGAGGAGTAGGTGTTGCATGGCTGCTCCAAATGCCCTTTGCATTTCTTTTACAACATATAAACTATGTTTTTCAGGACATGATAAAAAGTCTTTCTGATAGCTCACTGCTGATACCTGTGCCTCCCATTTAAGAGATGTGTTTCTGCAGCTCTAGTGTAACAAAACCTATGGGAATTTGGCATGGATAATGTCAGCCACTCTGACAAGATTGTGTATATGAGTATAAAATACATTTTCTAAAGAGAACAATAACTAGCTAAATAATTGATGGTCACTCATAACTCTGAAGGGCAAATATTTTACATGCAAACAGAGAATAACACTGGATAGGTTGTCACACCCACAGAACAGTTTTAATTCCCAGTGAGGTCATGTGTATGTGACTGAGTGCTTCTGTACTAAATGCGTATATTTCTGCTTTTACAAAATTACAGGTAACTCTTCAATAGCAATCCGAATGTGCTCCAGACAAAGGAAAATTCCTACTTTAGAGCTCCCCAAAATTCTCAATTGTAATGAAAATCTGGACTCCCTAGCATTACAGGTAATCTTAAATTACTGTTTAAAAAGTGTCTGAGATTCTGCCCCACCCTCCCACCCCCCAAAAAAAGAAAATGGTGATAGGATTTTGAGGCAGGAAATGCAGAAAATAAAATGAGCCATCGAAGTGTTTTTCAGTGGCATTCCTTGCTTTTGGCATATGCCCGCTTTGCAAATGGCCTGAATTCCCAGTGATGATTATTTTATTTTGCTTGGTTTTACTTGAACACAGTATCCCGTTTCCTGCTTCTTAACTGGCCTGGGAGTTCCTCAGTCAGGTTCCCACCTCACAGCAAACACCTCCTAATGGAGGCACTGCTGACCCAGGATACTGAATTGGGGTGAAACTAGAAGGTACTTGGTAAAGACTGGTGTGAGGGAACAAAGTGATGTTGACAATCACAGGTTAGGATTAAGAGTGAAGCCTCTACATTCAGTCCTGTGATCAGCTGAATGTGGACAAAACACTTCTGTCCCTCAAGAATTCAAATTCAGAACTCTTATATAAATGAGAAACTTTTCCCGATAAAATCCATAAACCCCTAAGCCTTGCTTCAAAGCTTAGCTCTGCCATATCTACCAAACATGGAGAGCCGAACATGACGAAAAACATTAGTCACTAATTCTATTCTTCTGCTTCTGTGCTTCACTTCCTTATTGCTAGTCTAGTGAGGGAAAAAAAGAAAGAAAGAAAGAAAGAAAGAAAGAAAGAAAGAAACCAGCTTCAGTCCCTTTAAGTAAGAGAAGTCCCTTTCAGCATGCATGTCCCATAGTTCACAAGCAAAAAGAGAAGGGAGAGAAAGAAAGAAAGAAAGAAAGAAAGAAAGAAAGAAAGAAAGAAAGAAAGAAAGAAAGAAAGAAAGAAAGAAACCAGCTTCAGTCCCTTTAAGTAAGAGAAGTCCCTTTCAGCATGCCTTTTTGCTTGACTGTTGTACCTTCAACCCAACCCTTTGCCTGCCTGGATCCTTTGATGGGAAACCCTTGAACTGAAGATTAGATTTTCCCAGCATATAGCCTTCACTAAATGGTTCAAATATAAATTCTTCTCCACAGTGATATATGATATTAGTAGCAGCTACTTCTAATGCTAGTTAAATACAGATCTGTATTGAGTTGAAACGTAAGGTTTTTCTGATGCCATCAGTCATTTGGGGGGTTTGTTAGGCGTTTCGATGTCGTGCTGCCATCTAGTGAGCCCAGGGCAGCTTGGGCTGTAAAAGTGAATGCTTGGAAATGGAAGGCGGCGGCTAGTGATCATGACAGTGATCCAGAGCTCAGATTTAAAGGATTTTGCTCCTTTTAAATACAAATAGTTACTTTGAATACTAGGTCATGCGAAAAGTAAGAAGTGAAAATATGGTGAAAATAGGAATTCATGATGTACTGTTTTTTCATGGTACATATGCAGATGTTTTCAAGACAAATAATACAATCCTCAGTAATTTATAAATGCAAATTTTCTTTCTCCCTATGCAACACACTCACCTTTCTTTCCTACCACTGCAACCTTTATAAACACTTCAAAGATGCATGATTGAATTAATCTTGATTTTGACAGCTTTCCAACATAAACAATTTGAGAACAGTTATTGAAGATATTCCTTTGAGCCACTCATTCACTGGATTAGCTGGATTCACTGGATTCACTCAATACACCATTTAGTTGGTCTCCATAGCCTACAAAGAAAACTCTCCTTATGATTAGCAGATTTTCCATATCTTTAAGTCTTATTGTTACCTAGCTATGCCTTCATATAACATACAGCTAATGCCTCATTTTCTTTTCTGTTTATATTCTTAAGATGTTATAGGACATTTACGCTCTATCCATTAATTGCTAACTGACTCAAACCAGACCCAGACAGTGCTTGTAACAATTCTTTTTATTGTCTCCAGCACCAGAATACTTTATTTTTTCTACATTTACTCCATTTTGACGCTATATGCAATGTACTGAAGTGAGGATAATGTTCTTGGTGCAGTTTACGAGCACTGTGTTGAGAAGCACAATGATGGTATTTCTCAAGTTCCTCTGATGGCTCTTCAAAAAATCCAGTGTTGGTTATTTAAAGAATACTGAAAGCTGTACAGAAGTTTATAGGCTTGGAAGCTCAATAACTTAGGACAAAGGGGAAGTTTTGCTGCTGTCTACACTTACCTCGCAGCAAGGTGTGGAGAACGATGGGGCCAGGCTCTTCTTCAAGGTGCACAGTTTTAGGATGAGAGGCAATGGACATAAGTGACAACACAGGAAATTCCAATTAGATAAGATAAATTTTTTCCCTTTGAGTCTGGTCAAACACGAGCAGGTTTCTGAGGGAGGCTGTGGATATTCAAAATGAGCCCCTGAGCAGCCTGGTCTCAGCTGGCCCTGCTGAGCTAGAGGACCTCCAGGGCTCCCTTCCAACCTGAGCTACTCTGTGAGTCCATGAAAGAATCCCCTAGTAAGGATTTGCAAACGCCACCTACTTAACATGAACAGAAACAATTTAGACCACCAATTACTTGTATAATTTGATTTTATGTGAGAATGTTATAGAAGGGGGACTCTTTTTCCTTTTCTCCCTTTCTTTCTGTTGAACGACATTTTCCTAACAGGCTGGAACTGCGGACTCCAGCAGTGTTTCAGCTATTGCAAGTAACACTCAAATTCTCACCTCCATGCCAGACCAACTAACCACAGAGAACATCTCTGCTGCTGCAAACATCGCAGTGCAGATTCTGAAAAAGCCAAATATTTCTGAAGACTCTCAGGTGAGATTTATTAAGGCTAAAATAAGATTTTTATGGCTTAATATTTGGGATATCAGTCCCGTCCCTCCCCCTCTACCACCAGCAGGAAAAAATTCCAAGTGCTTCCTTTTAACTGTACATAACAATGCAACCAAATGCATTCATTTTTCATTTAGCTGAGTTATTTAAGTGGCCCTGGGTGCACACTTGTGGAATCCCTGCTGGGTCAGTTCTCAGAGCAGAGTGTAAATTTGTTTCTTATCAGCTATTTAGGTATGCATATATCTGAAGTTCTAATACAAGCATTATTTGGTGTTTAAGATCATAATTTCATCTTCATTGTCTAAATTAATAGAAGTGTGCTATTTATGAATCCATTGGCACAAAGCCTGTGTTCTCTCAAATGACATCCTGTACTTTGTTTACTCTGTTGTGTGTACCTTCAAGCAATGCTATTAAGTGTTCCTACTTTGGCCATCCATTATGTAGCACATGGGGTGATGTATCTCAATCTCATTTGACTATTGCCTTTTTTTTTCTGCTTGTCTCAGGCATCTGTGGCAGTAATGGCTACAGTGAGTCACCTCTTGGATGCCAATGAAACAGAATTCAACCATAATAATCTTGTCAATGTTACAACAAGGTAACTTTAGCTTTTGTCCTTTTTATTATATGTAGTAAACCACATTTCCCCTTCTATTTCAGAATGAAAGTGGATCATGGACAAGTCAAAACATTTTTAGTGTTCAGTGTGCAATTTGATTCAGTAGATTTATACCAACGTAAAAAAATTTGTCTGGATTTTTCTGCTTTGGAGAAAGGGTGAGGATA